>WOGP01006614.1:0-12263 GCA_015342065.1 Leptinotarsa undecemlineata | reverse complement strand
TTTCGAGAGGTTCATTTTCTGTAATTAAAGGGAAAAAGCAGAAATCGTGGACAGTATCTGAAACTTTTCAGACAATATCGGGGATAAATAAACACATCATTCTCACTATAATCACAAAACTGCTAAAATTATTTTTTTAAACGATTTAATTTGGAAATATTTTAATTCGAAAAATTTTCAGAAACTATCTCTAATATTTTTCACTAATCTTTCCGTAACTGTCGTGATTCAGAAAATGTTTTCAATGTCAAGGAAAATTATCGTTTAATAATAATAACAAACGACTGACATCATAAAAACTAACAAACGTTTTTATTGAACGTAATCTGAAGAAAAGTAAAGATCTAAAAAATAGTCTTAATGAGAGTTTATAAAAAGACAAGAAATCATCGATTTCGTCAGCAGGGACAACTTAAAATTGAAAATATCAAAATAATTCATTTTATATTTTTTGTTTCTGATGGATAGATAAAAAAACATGTTATTGTCATTTTGTCTCAAATCTAGAAGTTTAGGAAAAATATGACTTGAAACAATGGCTAATTACATTTTTTGTCATTGTCAATATTTTTTAATGTTTTTTGTTGAGTTCAACTTTCCATAATCTGAAGTATTAATAAAACTAAAAGAAACGAGAATCTGCTGTAATATAGGTAATTAGGGGCAAACTTTAAAGTTCAACACTTAATATAACCCATTGAAGAGTTCAATTAGTTTTAATTCGTATTCATAAATTTTGCCTACAAATCGAATTATCAATGCAAAAAAATGTAATTTCCATACTTAGCTAGTGATCAAAGCCTCAAATTGAACCAACTAAGAATATTGCGAATAACACATTGTACTGTAGTATTCGAAACGTCTTTGATAAATGTTAGGTACTAATTTTGTTCACATCAGAGAATACTACAAACAAGTGTATCTACTGATATAAAAAGTTACCTTTCTAATATCAAAATTTAAAGTGAAAATATCAAAAATTACCTAGAGAATATTTTCGTGTGAAACATAAAAAAGTTTCATGCATTTTCGCAGAAATTCAATAGCTCAGGAATTATTTGTAGAATAATCACATATTTGGCAACCACTGACAGCTTTGTAGAATTTTCAACGATGGTTATCGATGACCTAGGAGGTCAACTCCCAGGTCACCGTCCATCTTGTCATTTCCAGGAAGGTGGACATGTCACTAGGAGACATCTCCTTTATATCGGTAGATGTAGGCCAAGACTCGCCGAACACATATTTTTTTATAGACGATAACTCCGGACAGTCACATAAGATATGCCTGACAGTTTCATCTTCCTGTTCACACATTCTGCATAGAGATGTGCCCACTAGCCCCATGATATGAATGTGTTTCCTTAGTTGATAGTTGCCAGTCAGAAATCCTACTGTAAAACGTAGGTTTTTCCTGGTCATCACCAGATATTTCTTCGGCGCCAGCTTCCCAGGGTCGCCCGGGGTGATCCTGACAAGATTGCGTAACACGTTGTCTGTTCAAGGCTAATAGGACTTGTCTACTATCAGTGCAGATTGTTAGGTTTTGCCAGAAATTATTTTCCTGATTATTTCTTTTGTGGCTATTGAGATCGCTGGTATTTTTCCTATTCCCCACTCAATCCTTAGGAGGCTTAGTGATCTGGAGAACATCCTGAGCCTTCTAGTTTTTGACCCGTCTGTATATATGCGTAATGCATTTGTAGTATCTGACTCTGTATTCTGTTTTATTTGTATTTTGTGAGGTTTATTGAACACAAACCTGGGTTCAATTGCATCACTGGCTACTTGCAGCAGATATTGCGCAGTAAGCGCTTCTTGCCATAGGCTTAGCCTCAATTGACCCATTCGTACTTCGAGGTTTACACCAGCCGTGCGCAATCGTAACATGGCCATTAATGCAACCTCCTTAACGTACAGGTCCAGAGGAGTCAGACCAGTAATTATTTCAATTGCCGCGGTTGATGATGTTCTCATTACTTGTGTGTTTAAACAAACCAATTGCTTTGATTTCAATGTGTTAAATTTTTTGGCAGTCAACTTTAATTTTGTACTTGACAACTACCAAATAACATAAACACAAGTAATCCAATGACACTATTGAATTTCGACTCTCTAACTGCAATTTCCCAATAGAACAAACCATGCAATTCTTGCTCCCTTTTCTCATTGATAGAAATAACTTGAGTAAGGTTTTGGTGATATTTTACAGAAACTCCTCTTCCAAACAAGAAACATGTACATTATATTATTTTCACAGCATGCAGAACCACCGTGTTTTTTACTCATTAAACTTCTTTATCTTGTAAAGCTTTGTTATGTTTATTCTACTCTGATACTTTTCTTCGCCATCGTAATTGAAGACTGCGTTAAACTAATCAAGTCATCAGTCAGTAAATAATCTATGACCCCAAAGAAATGAAATTACCGTAAAACATTAAGCTTATCGAAATGAGGCTTTTGAACTAAGAATATTTATACCAGTTTTAGATGATATTCACGTAGTAATAACACGGGTAATAAGTTTCCAAACAGCTCTTGTACTTCGAAAATTATTATTAGGGTGTCTTTCGATTTGTAATTTCATCCAGAGTGATATACGATTTGAATCAAACACTTTTCCCAAATACCAGACGAAACAGGGATGTATATTGGTTGGGCTGATGCACGTGTCGCCCAATTCTAGCTGGTCAACAAGAAAAACTGTTTCATCCCTATAAATGAGGATATTAGGTACTTGCAAGTTGAATTAACAGTGGTTTCCTGGTTAAAAAAAATTATTGTAGTTTTCCTGTTAATTGCGCATTTGTTAACTTACAGTTTTTTCTAAGTTGACAGTTTACATAAACCTTCATAATTTTTATAATTCCAGCTATAATTTTTTTTCACTTGAGAGCTTCTCTCTGAAGGTTTTATATAATATACTCATTGATCTTCCAAGAACAACTAAGAATGATAATCGACTAGGATAATTCAAATTTTTTCTCGACCAATTTCAGAAGCATAAAAACTATATATTGGACAGAAATATGCAAGTTTACTCCTATAATTTCAGAACGTATTTCCAAAAATATTGACATCCATTCGAAATCTAAAAAAGAAACTAATTTATTCGTTTTTTTGAAATGTTTTCAACTCGGTTTGTCTTCAAGTTGTAAAGGAAGTTGTCGTAACTTTTTTATATTAGAAATAACACCCTATATATTTGGAGAGTCGGGGTGCAATATGAATATTTTGAATGAAGAATCCTCAATTACTTCGTGTCCAAAGTTTTCAGATTTCAAACCGTATTTTCCGAAATACGTCTAACTAGTGTTAAATTTATTTTAGACCCCCAGAATAACGTTACAAAATACAGTGACCTTTTTCATGAGAAAATAAATTCTAAAGTGGAGGAGAAGTACGAAAATCATACAGTGTTTACTGATAGGTTTACGTTAATACATCAAAATATATTGATGGTTGTGAGAGGCAATAAACCTACGAATAAGCCGACAGTCAATATTTCCGGTTCATGCTAATTGCCAATTGGCAATTTTTATTAGGTTCAATAAAAGTTCATGTGCTCAAGCAATTACATAAGCAAGACATATGCGATGTGTCGTCGTCTCATAAGGTAATACACGGGATGCTAAGGCGCTAAACAAGTTTAGGATATCCGTATGGTTGGTCCGGACTAGCCCCGAATGCACTATTGTAATTGAATTTGAGAAATTTCGAAAAATTGGATGTTAGAAAATTGAAACATTCATCAGGGCAATACATGAATTTGTGTAGGTGTTTCGCAATGGAGATGAAATAATATTAAAAAAGATATTTTTGAAAACAAGCTTGTATGTAGTGAAAGAATAAAAATGTCAAATAATTTACTTTGTTAGTTATGTTATCCAATGATAACGATGTTTATTTATTTTATTATTTCATACACTATTCTACAGAATGAACCCAATTACAGAATAGAGATTAACAGTGTCATTTACAAATATGTATTTACCTAATATAATTTGTGAATCTATATAAAAAAAAAACAAAAAGAGAACTTTCAGTTAGCGAAAAAATGTCTTTTGATTTGTATAATATGGCAGTTGAATATATCTAGTACATGAGTAACAGAATTAGTGTCGCACATTGTATAAATTAAAGATTTTTTCATTATATTTGTACGCGGAGTATCGCGATGAAATGTAACACTTTTCCTAGATGACCATGTAGGAACCCAAAAATTCAAAACATGTAACAATTTAGAGCAGGTGATGATATTGTTTACGACCTTGAATAAAAAAAGATACTACAAAAATTGTGAGTTTCAAGCCATCCATAATAGGGTATTTCTACAGTAGGATACATACCTTTCAAGTTTGAAAGACATATATTTTAGGAATCCCCTCTGTCGGGCTTCTAGTTGATTTATATGAAACTGATAGTAGGGACTCCACACGACTGACGCATATTCCATAAATAGATAGATACAATGTATTTCCACTATAAATCATTGCCTATTCTAAGCAATGCTCATTTATTTTTCCCCGTACATTAGCTTATCTTCAATAAAAGCTTATAATTAAAAATATTTTTCTATCATTATTTTCTTTTATGCTTTTCAATGTATACGTCTTGATCCATCTTTTTCTGCTGATACATCATTATCACAAGGTTTTTCCTGTAAGTTTTGAGAATTTTAACATCTCAATGAAAAGTCGTTCACCGTAGCATGACGTCACTTAACATCACCGCTCATCACTCTTCAATTTGAGTTATTCATCATTTCGCGGTGTCCGCCATATGGAATTGAGAATAAGTGACTTTCCTTATCATATTCCATTTATTAAACCCTTTTAAGTGATACTATTATCTTACGACTAAGTATGAAAATTATAAATCAATATTTCTAGGATATATTGGAAATAGAATGGTGGCATTTTATTGAATCTATATTGTCAAGAGAACCAAAAAAACATGCAGTATTTTCAACTCAATACGTCGAAGTTAACTGGTTGAAAATTAACTTTCGAAATTTGTTTTACACTAACAAACTAACTTATGAATAACTCTTCAAGTTTAATAAAAGTTTGAGAAATAATTTTTCCGGAATAAAAACTATTTCGTAAGAGGAGATTAGTTTTATACAATTGCATAATAATTTAAAAATATTCATCGATCAATTTTTAACTGAAAAGGATCTTCCAGATTTGAATCTCAATTAGTAAACAAATTTGAAAATGTATTCCTAATACTGAAAATACCACTTATTTGACATAAATAATTAATAAAGATTTGGCATGAATATTGCTTTCAATTCATCAATTCAAACACTTTCGTCCAAACCTCATTAACTTCTCTATTAACATTCTTCAACAAATCTTTTTTCATTCACTTCTACAAAAATCATGGTATACAAACATATTAGGAATGACACGTTGAAAGGTAAGACCTCGTTAATCCTTAGCTCGCACAAGTTTCGACTTCTGAGGGCTATCGTTCGTAGGGGTGCGACAGCTGCTTAACGGAAAAACAGATTTTAAATCGTTTTTTTGTGTGTTCATTACTATTTACGTAATACTATCAAGTGTCTTTTTGATAGAATGTGAAATAATTGAATTAAATTAATAATTTGATAATCATAATATTATACATTATTCGGTTCATCCATTCTGGAAGATTCAATTTAATTTCAATTATACGAACTCAATATTGAGTGCCTGCAGTCACTCATTAAGTTCCTGAATGATAAAATGACAATTTCTTAATCACATATTTTGATGGTCTCCTTCCATTGTGTCGCTGAGGTTAGTCAAACTTAATGGGCCAAATTTTGATTACGATCCTGCCGCATATCAATAAACGTTAATCCTTAAGCTCACCGATCACGTCGCCATGGTCGCCATCATGGTCTCCCACCATCACTGAAGCTTCATTGTTTTTCTTTAATGCATTCAACATAAATATTTTTTAGTATCCGCGACTTGACGATCCGTTTTTATTATGTGACATTTATTATTGTGATTATTGGACGAAGTCAGATTCATTGGTGATTACTTTCATACTAAGTGTGGTTTTCATGTGCTGGTGCTCATAGTAAGTGGATTGGCTTTATACTTAATTTCGCCAGGAATTCAAAGTGATGTGCTTATCAAACTATCACTGCTGTGAAGAATTGAACCTTCTTTAGATTTTCCTTATTTCGGTATAAATCTGAAAACAATTTTCTCATTTTGTAACAGAAGGTGACACACGATTCAACTGAAGTTTTGTTCTCTTAGGTTATGTACTAAAAGCGCCGGTACTGAAATGATAAAATAGAAGGAGGACCTATCAAGTTCGTGAGATCGTGGATACTTACTTCACGAACTTGTACCTTGCTTACTCTCATTTTGTAATCGTTCCTCTTGAGGCTGAAATTGTTTCAATATTTGTAATTGAACGGTTCGATTGTGAACATAATGATAACTTCAGGTGATATTATTGGTAACTACTTAGCAGAATCATCACCAGGAATTATCATGTTTATAAGGTGAAAGAGCAATCAATTTTTTCACATAAGTACAAATCATGTAAGCACATTTTTCGATCCAATTGAAGACCAAGTTACTACATATGTCAAAATTTTCAGAAATTATAATTTCATACTATAAAACTAGTTCATAATGCAGGATATTATTGCATGAGTGATTTTTAGTTACACGAACTCAATGAGTGCATACGAATGCTATAATTTCTCATTGTAAAGTAATTTTATCTGCTAGAAACTAATGGATTATCAGTGATTGTACCACTTATAATCATAGATTTTTTAAATCAGTCAGAATCAAAATCGATTTGGGAACTATAAAACAACTTCAACAAACAACAAATTCAACCTTTTTCTATTATATGCCAATGATCTACTGGAATAAAATTCAACATTTTGATTTGCTGCAACACGTCCCAACCATATTATCTTAGTTGTTGCTCATTTCAAAGTTGTGTACTTCATCATATGTTTCTAAAACATATCCATATGTGTTCCTTCTAAACACATTCACTGAAATGTTGTTGATATACCATCAGTTATAAATTTTCAAATCTCTTTTTGGTATTTGAAAAATACTCGAAATTTTATCCAGAAGCTCTTTCAAATTCAATAAGTACATTCAACTTATCAGAATATAACTTGATTTCCCAAACATGATGCTGATGGATAAAAACCATCTCATTTTCATGTTTATAATATATCATCGGGTAAACGTTTGGGAATTATTCAAAAAAGCAGAAATGATCAACAAATGTGATTAATCAGTAAACGGTAATCAAAAGAGACTTCGCTGATAAATAACAATGTTTTATATCAAGAGCCAAAGAAAGTCAATAGACGACGATCTACCTCTAATTATCAACTCATACCAAGGAATCATCAATTTTTTAACGACAGTGAAAAATACCATATTCAATTTGATATAGTAATAAATGACAAACAAGGCATATTTATTTGAAACATTTATTTGAGACATCGTGTGGTTTGAATCCAAAATTTGTGAAAATATTATTTATGGTACATATCAATTTGTATGAATTCATAAGAAATTCCTGCAACTAAATACATACAATTATCTCCATGGTTGCTGAACATTGTACCATTGTACCCATATTCTCAATATATTCATCAAAAATGTTTGCAAACATTTAAAATAAGTATCTCCACTTTATTCAAATATTTCGAAGGTAATTAAGTATTTTATTTTGGCAATACTCAAAAGAAATTAACTTGCAATTGAGAAAATACTGATATGATGCTATTAGAAAGGAGAAATGGAGTAGTAGAAAGCCAAAAACTTTCTTTCCCAAAAATTAATCACTCCTGAAAATATAACCCCTTCAATTCAAAGGAGAAATATTCTGAAGTTTGGAGAAACTGATTGATATGGTTGCTATCGCCAATATTGAGTGATTATCCATTATTTTCTTGGTTTCTCCAAAGTATGACATGGAGAACACAAAATATCTGATTATTAAAACACTTGAGAGTTGTTAGTTATATATGGTGATTTTGTCAGATATTTGACACTTCTTTCTAATATTTACATTCATATTATGATAATGATGTTTTCTCCCGTTCAATGGCAATGGCAAGTATTTCGAGCCACTTCAATGGTAATTCAAATTGCCACACATAAGAGGCTATATATCAACGCTGCGCTGATTAATTGGTTTTATGAAATTTCAATTGTATTCAGTATCCTAATGAAATGACTTCATGTCTTCAAAAAGGACCGGTTTTTTGTGCAATGAAAATTTTGTGAACGGTGGTAGTTTTATTTTATACTTTTATTTGTGTTTCAAATGAGTTGTTAAATAAGCGTTATCAACACAACTAACATCCTAAAATGCTACGAATAAATCAAAACTATAAAACTGCGACAAAATTCGTGAACTTTTCTTGCAATTTATTTTTGAGACAGACGACATGAAAGTTGTAATCTCACAAACTTTTTGGGAAATTTTCACCAAGCTTATTTATCAGAAACTGTTTTTCAATTGTAGAATTCATAGTGATTTAGATTCATATACTCTATTGAATATAAGATTATTGAATTAATCTGAGGAAAATAACGATGAACATATGTCACCAGCTCTTAGTATATAATCGCCCAGTCGAGACATAATCAAACCTCATTCAACCAAGGGGAGACTTCTAAATTGAAAATCATTGATTCAGGAAATTCGTGATCTATTATTCCCGTATATCCACAATTTACCCAATTCAAATAGTAATAAAAGATACATTGACTTCGTCTGGAGATACTGATGATTGGAATAATTCTGTTATAGCGTCGCCAAGGAAACCGGTGAAACGTGAATCCAATCAGCATTCACTCACTATTTGGTTTCAGCAATTGGATGGAGAAATATTCAGTTTTGAACATATCAAAACACATACGCTGATGTTTAGTCATCAAGAAAAGAGTATTTTCTTGGAAAGCCTGGTTTGCCGAAATGAATTCACATATTACGCATTTTCTAACTTCCAATGACAATGTTGAGATAGTTATAAAATGCACAAGGTTTTATGTGCTCTCCATTTTATTTGCTATTATTGTTACTTACTCTGTTGTATATCTCAATATTAAGAGCAAATAAATTATTATTATATTTGAAAACTTTTGCCTTGTTATTTGAGAATTTCTGAGACCACATGATTATACGAAGGGGTTTCATACATGCAGTCGAGCCACGTTAAAGTCAGCTGAGTCACAGACACACTGCTGTTTGGATCAGATCTTCCTTACACGATGAGAGGTAATACCTCGAAACCGGTTTGTAGGTGATCTACTCGATCCTGCTACGGGATGAACGAGAAATATATGCGTGACTATTCTTTTTGAGGTATCTTGTTTAAATATCTTGCATAAATAATATTTCACTATTATATTCCAATTAGTAAAAGGTATTTTAAATAACTTGAAAAAATAATTGAAATCGAGAGTCTTTGAGAGGCCTTCGTGATCATTTTGATAATTCGCCGCAAACGTTTACGAATGAACTATAGTTCTAATAACACTGCAGAAACCCATAGTACATCTCAACCAAATAAATTTCTTAGCCCAACGTAACCAAGATACGGGTCGTAACCTACAATTAAAAATGGCTTATTATCAAAATGTAAACTGTTTATCGAATTGCAAGGAATGTTATATTTCGCTTTCATTTTATATTATTCAAAACTCTAGTACTTCTACTGTCAAAAATTGCGTAACACAGTGATTTGGTGATTCTTCGTGGTTCCAATGTATAAGAGATAAGGGCGAATTTGGATAGGGTATTTTAGAATCTGTATAAAGAAAATATATTCAAAATATGGTTGAAATATGTTTTCCGCTAGAGCAGTTTTCGCCCCGTTTACTGACGACAACCCTCAGAAGTCAAAATTTTTGTATAAGTAGAATCCTGCTAATACTAAAGAAATATGTTATTTATCACAATTGTCAGAAATATAACTGCTCTATTGCTGCCTGGCGCATACGTTGAATACATTATTTGTAATTTTCGTAGAGATCTTTATTTTTTTTAAACGAAATACAGTCCCAATTAATCGCTGATTGGATGAATAAGTTCCGTGAACGAAATCGAAAAATAATTATTATAACACCATTACATTAAATTTTTCAAGACCAACGGTCAACAGAAAAAAATCTATGTATTGAATATTGATTTTTAAGATTTTTCCAAATTGTTAAATCAATAACTACGAATTTATTTTTCGGTAAATCAAATCAATACACATTCCTCATATTCATTTGCTTTGTTGTGACTATTTGGAACTTGAGATACATGGATTTTCTGGACAAAAATTAGGTTACCAAAGGAACAAATTTTCGCACGAAAATTGTAAACAAAAGAGGTGTCTATCTTTCATTCGTTCACATTACACTCTTCTTCATAGGCAACTCACCTTTATTTATAACAAATTTCTGATATTACAGGTGTACCTACTACACTCAATCGCAGCCACTGACATCATAATTTTTAAAGTGATAACTTCTTATGGGAGCGTAAACCGCTTCGTTATCTAACGCGTTACAGCGCCAGTCTGTCTGGCTTCCCTCTGTCTAACGCATACGTCAGCGGAAGGCAGGCTCCTTCTCTCTCGTGAAACAAACGCTCAGTGTTCAGTTATTATAGAGATATACTGTTTGTTGACAGTATTATAAAAATCTAACCAGCAAGCACGTACTATTTTTTCATTATGTGAAACGTGGATTAAAAATGATGATAGTAATTTTGTGTATGTACATTATTAGTATCATTACTTATCCCGACAAAAGTAACAATTGGCTTATGATAGCTATAAATAAATGTACATACACAAAATAATCGATAAAAGATTTTAATGATAAATAACCTTTGCTTACATTAATAACCAAAGCTTTTGACAAGTTATACAATTTCAATATTGAATAGTTCAACTTAGATTAGTTTAAGTTATCACTTTTGTCGGGCAACCCGAGACGCACACGTTTTTTTTTTACTCTGGAAATGCTTAGATATGTCTTCGTGCAGTTTTTCGAATGTCATTTTCATCTTCTGCTGTAGATGAAATCAATATTCCAAACAGATTGTCTAGAAAAGTTTATTGCTCTCATAAAAAGAAGATGGACACATCTCACTTTTCAGTCGTGATTAGTATTCATTCGCCACCACGAACACCAAACCTATTATTCTAAAACTGTTCAAAACAAAACCATCACATACTCAACCGATCGCTAATATTAATGAGCGCCTGGTCTAGTGGACGCCACGCGTTGGCGACACTAAAATGGCATATTCATAATGATTGCATGCATAGAACACCAAACGGTTATCAAATGGACAGGTAGATCTTCTAATATGAATGTTAAGTGCATCAGTATGCACTATAATGGGCAGAGGAGTTTCCGTTCGGGCCTTTCCAGGAAGCAAGATGACACGTGATCAGGATGTCACGCGCCAAATGCAAAGATGGTGGATCTCTGTTGAAGGAGTAATGCTACCTGTCCGTAGAAGTTTTTTTTACTGCTATTTAATGTCTTCCGCGTTTCCCCAATTATACTTTACAATTACAAGACTTAATTGGAGAAGGAGATGGGCGTATTGTTCGCAGGTTTTTAGCTATTTGAGTTTCTCGGAATAACAGTTTCTTTGAGGGTCGTTGTTTATAACTTTGTCTAAGTCTGAAGTTATTCTTAATTTATTCGATAACCGTTTTCATATCGAAGCAAATGTATCAAAAAATTGTTTTCAGAAGAAGACTTGAAGGATACCATATTTCCGAGGTCAAAATGTTATTCGTATACAAATAAAACTCAAAATCATTGAAAATGATTTCAATAATATGAAAAAAACGTTTTTTTTTCTTTCAATATGAAGGTCTTCATTCTTCCTTGAAAACGAAAAATAATCAAGTTACAGAACCATTCAAAAATGAGGAGGGTTTAAGTCCCTTCGTAGAAAAAAACTGTTCAACTAACTGTATTAGAAATATATCAATCAAAAGCAGCCGCCATCCTAAACAACAATAGCGTTGTCTAGTGTTGAATTAATTTCGAAAGCTGCAAAAGTATTTAGCTATTTTGTAAGCTATTTTGTTGTAAACAAGTTGTGTTTTTGTAAACGTCAAACCGTCAACTTTTTTTACAGAAAGTCCAGACACGTGATAGTTTCCAGAAATATCTGTTGAAATCTATGTTTTCGTTAACCAGCTGTCGCCCCCCCCTACGAAGGACAACTCACCAAAGTGCAAACTTTTATAT
>WOGP01006613.1:0-12263 GCA_015342065.1 Leptinotarsa undecemlineata | reverse complement strand
TTGAGACAAAATGGGGGTGTTCCATTTAAAAAAAAAGACCGTGACGTCATTACTCGAACGTAATTCACCCTGTATATTAGATTATTATTTTAAAATACGGTAAATTAACCTAAAAAATCGACGTGTTTCAGGATTATTTCTTAAAATGACCTGTTTAGCTAAAAATAAATTTGTTCTATACTTTACGGACACAGTGTATGTGAATTTCATAAGTTCGGACTTCCATTGTCTGATATTATATACAATGATTTGAAATCTCTGAAAGAACTAAAAAGAAGAATAAAAAAATAGCTGAAAATAACAATTATATTGAGCGATAAAAACCTGAAATGAAATAACAGTGAAATAAAATACAACTAAAAATAGAGCAACTGAACAAAAATAAAAAATTTAAAGATTCTTAGTGAAGTAACTTGGCTTGCTCTATTACTTGTATTTTTTGTCACTGTTATTTCAGTTTTTTTGCTCAATATAGTTGTTATTTTCAGCTATTCTTTTTTATTTCTTCTTTTTAATTCTTTCAGGGATTTCAAATCATTTTATATAATATCACTATAATCAATATAATATCACGAACTAATGAAATTACGTTTGTTTGATGAAATTAATTATGAACTATTGTCAATCACCTTCAAACAAACGTCTTACATATACGTCTTACTTAATCAGATAGTTTGTAAACCAATTTTATTCTACTATCAGGTGATTAAGTACTTCTTTTTATAGTTACATTTGGGCGATGAGGGAGAGCCACCCCCCTGCTTTTTTGACTTGGGAAAAAGTTGGGAAATTTTGAGCTGTGAAGATTGAAAAAATAATAGAAAAAATTAATAAAAATAAAAAAATACAAATAAGAGAAAGGAAGAGGTAATAAGAAAAAGGGAAATAACCAGGAGATGGTCGGGATTTCCCAACATGAATAACTTCTTTTCGCTGTTTTTTCGAGTTGGAAAAGTAGGGAAATTTCGGACCGTGAAGATAGAAAAAATAATAGTAAAAAACAATAAGTACAATATTATTCAAGTGTTGTTTTGTTTTATTTGTATTGAATATTTCTATACATGGTGGATATGGTGGAAGACCAAGGACCTTGGTCCAGAGTAGAATAATTCCCATTATTATTTTTATAATTACCAAAATTTATTTTTGTTCGTGCATACCCTAATGGGCATAAGCATTCAACCAATCTTTGGATAGCTAAGTAAGAAAATTAATATATTATAGTAGTAACTAATTCCTCGGCTTTGTTTTTCCGAAACTTTCTTTTCGCTTCCAAAATTATTTGTCGCAAAAAGAGACAATGTTTTCACAAATGAAGAAAAAATTGTAAATATCAACACTTCAGAAATCCAGGAAAATTAAAAGCATATGGTATGTAGGAAAATAATCGTGGACTCTCCCTTCAAATGAAGAATTGCGCATTAACTTGATTTTTGAACACTGCTAAGTTGACTTTACGATGCAGACTTATGACCTCAATGATAAATTTTCAACACAATTTAGTTCAATAGTCAGCAGCCTCAGATCGTTGGAAGATTATCCTGTGACTTAAAAAAATCGAACTTCCGTTGAAGATCTAACATCTAATCCGAGAAATGACTCTTTCAAAGTTCCTTCGTGTTTTGAAAACCACCTGAATATTAAATATTCATAACACTTGCAACAATCGATTCTAAAAAAAAAACTTCCTGCAAATAGGAAGACAAATCACAACGCAGTTACCAAACTTTTGCTCACCTGCTTAAAATGTTCGCACAACACTGATAAAATATATTATGTTCCAACAGAGGGACCTAACTCTCCAAAGGAAAGCAAGCAAACTGGATCCCAGATGGATACGTGCTGCACTTAAATGCAATGGTTACCAAAAAAGAACAAAACAACTAGGCCAATGTCAGTGTCAACTGGATTTCCCTTTCTCGCGGCTTTTCCTGATTCCGGGATAGCTGCGCAAGCGTCCGGATGAAAATCTATATATCAAGGGTATTGGATAGCTGGGATTTGTATACAAGGTGGAAAATATCGAATCGTATGTGATGGAATACGCCGATATTTGATGAAAATCCATAACGTATTCAAGAGACACTTTATTGTGAGATTTTCACTACATAGTTTTACAAAAACGCAATACGTGTCTCGCTATACAAGTAAAGACACGCCTGTGGAAGTTGTAGCGAAACATGTGTTGCGTTTTTTGTGAAAATCTCACAATAAAGTGTTTCTTGAATTCATTAAATAATTTCCAAATTTAAGGTAAATTCCGAAATATAGAAATACTACACCTTTTTATCTCATGGGGCGTTCCACAAGGATCAGTACTGGGCCCGACTCTTTTCCTTATTTAAGTAAATGACCTCGTTACTCTCTCAATTAAAGGAATTTTTAAAATCTTTGCGGATGGCACCACACTCCTTAGGCATGGAAAAATACTTTTAATATGAAAGAAACTATCTCTAGTGATTTAAAAGTTGTGAAAAATGGTGTGGCGCAAAGTACATGTGCTTTAATATTAAAAAATGAACCTACTCACCATCAGCTATAATATCAACAATTTATACTTGAATGGACAAATTCTTGACAATAAAAACCAATCCAAATTCCTGGGAATCATCATGGATAACAAATTAAAATTTTACCAACATATTTCAGCTATGAATAAAAACTTGGCATCATGATGTTATGCACTTCGAATAGTTTCAAATTAACTGAGTCCCCCTGAGATATGAGGTTTGTTCTGGTTCTTACTGTACTGTACTGTTTCGAATCGTCCAAAATCGGTGAGTCAGTTATGGGCTGAAAAGGTTAACGTGACAAAATGTTCAGCATTCAGTTGGATGTCTGTTTTCTGACTGTTACGAACAGTCTGGGCAGATAACCAGTACAAGCTTATGGTATTGCCTTTTGGGGATTTTGCAGTCAACAACTTTTTCATTGAGTGCTTGCTTGGCAAAAGCGAGCGGTTAGATAGAGAGAAAAAATTCTCACTGTTACTTGTATTTTTATACTTGAAACTGTTTTCTTGATTTACAAAAAACATAATATGGTTGGAACTCCGGAACATATAAATGACATAATCCGGCAAGTAACAGAAAATAAAATACATCTTCCTGTCCCAAAAACAATCCAGAGACACATACCTCACGAAATTAGGAAAGAAAAACTTTGCTGTGATTTAATATAGGTGTTTTTTTTGGTGTTTGTACTGGAATCTATACTTTAAATTATATTTTATACTGGGATATATCTTATTTTATTGCTATTACATGTTAATTTATATTCAAATTGTGTATATTTGTTATTTACATTTTTTTGAAAGGGACTATACAAACTATTTTGTATACAAGCTTTGTTGAATTTTATTTTCTATTGTTATACTTTATCTATTAGATATGTGAACTTAATTTTGCTCAAATCGTGTTTCTGGGTATTTGTGTTTTTGAATTATTTCTTTTCTTTTAGTTTTTGAAGTGCGATATATACCAGATTTTCTAACAAGCTTTGTCAATAAGATTGTATTTTCTTAGACAATAAAGTATATGTCTATCTGTCTATCAAACGGTGAATATTATTTTTATTGCGATTATTTCCTTCAAACTGATAAAATGATAGGAAAATTGAAGGCTAGGCCACCAAAATGGAGTTTTATAGCGATAAAACTCTTCTTGTCAACAAAACGACAAAACTGACCGTTATGTCATAATTCTTGAATCGTACTCCACTTATTCACATAACGCAACTGCCACCTTTCTTCATTACGCGGTTTGTGAAAGCCGCTTGAATTCATTTTGTGATACAATTTTGAACTTTTTAAATGAACTGTATGTTGGCCTAAACGATGGAAAAGCTATTGTAGCAGTATTCTGCGATTTTTGAAAAGCATTCGACTGTGATAATCACAGAGTACTGCTCAAAAAATTATACTGCTATGGATTCAGAGGAGTGACACTCGACTGGTTTGCAAGCTATCTTTCGAATCGAAATCAGATTGCCGAATTGTTCCTCGGATATCTCAAAAATAAACTGGGGAGTTCCCCAAGGATCCGTGCTTGGTCCAATTATTTTCCTTATTTACATTAATGTCCTTAGTAAAATTGATATACATGGAACCTTTACCATGTTTGCAGACCACCATACTATGGCATGGAAGTGATATAGAAATTCTGAAAGAGCGTATCTTTCTAGACTTACAGAAAGTTAAAACCTGGTGTGACGCAAACTATCTTTGCTTCAACAGAAATAAAACCAAAATCCTGACCTTCAAATTCAATTATGAAAATTTGACCTTGAATGAACAAATCATAAATAACAATACCAGCATAAAATTCTTAGGTATATACATTGATGATAAATTACGATTTGATGGCCATGTAAGGACTGTAAACAAAAACCTAGCCTCGGGCTGCTATGCAATCAGAGTTATCACTAAGGAACTCGGAACAAAGGCAGGCAAAATGGCTTACTTTTCTCTCATTGAATCACACTTAATGTATGACATTTCGTTCTGGAGTTTTTGCTGACTACTGCAACTAATGAGCTCAGTATTTGTCTTACAAAAAAGAGCTCTCAGATATTTATCAAAAGCTAAGCTCAGGGATCACTGTAAACCACTTTTTATAAAACATGGAATTCTGACCCTATACAGTATTTTTATCCTAGAGACAGTGTGCTTGATGCATAAGAAAAAATCCAATATGACAACTGTAAGACCATATAATACTCGTCAAAAAGACGACTTACCCCTACCGCTACCAAAAATGACGTTAACCAAACATTCTCTCATATTTGAGAGTAAAAAACTCTTCAATCATCTGCCAAGCCAAGTAAAAAATACCCACCCACCTATTATGAAACGCAAGAAAATTATATGTGGATTACTTTGAAATGCATCGTTGGATGTTCGAATATGCTTGAATTAGGGAAATAGCATTTCCTCATATGATTATTCCCCCTCCCCCGGGGGAGAAAAGAAAGTCATGAAAAAGTGCTATTTCGCTAATTCAAGCATCAGAATGATCCAGATATCATTTTTTTGAGTTTCATTATTGGTGGGAGGTGAATATTTTTTATAAAAGATCACAATCTTGTGCAACAACAGCTTCATTGAAACGGGTGAAAATGTTATTCCTGGTTTTAAAAATAAATCGTCTATTCTGAGCAAGGGTTGACTTTAACGCCCCCTATCAACAAAACTATCCATTTTTGGGATATACCACCTAATTAATTTCTATTCACAATAACATGCATCATTATAAAAATTTTGAAAAATCCTCCGATTTTGTTTTGAATCGTACTCCTCGCGGGGAGGGGAGTAATCATATGAAAAAGTGCTATTTCCCTAATTTAAATATTTCAGAATAATCCTGATATCACTTTCTTGCGTTTTATAATAGATGGCGGGAAGAGGGCGGAGGCTGCGGGGTTTTATAAAAGAGCAAAATTTTGTGCAACATCAGCTTTAATGAAATAGGTGAAAATGTTATTCCTGGTTTCGAAAATAAATTGTTCTTTCTGGGCAAGTGGTGATTTTTAACGCCCTCTATCAACAAAACTATCCATTTTTGGGGGTTTTCACCTAATGAATTTCTATTCACAATAACATGAACTACATCATATTGAAAATTAAAAAAAATCTTTAAAAAATGCGAATTATTTGTTGTGCTCCCCTCGGGAGAGGAAAAAGTGCCATTTTCTTAATTCAAGCATATTCAGAATAATCTAGATATCATTTTTTTGAGTGTCATAATAGGTGGAGGAAAGACGGGGAGGGGGAATATTTTTTTATAAAAGAGTATAATCATATGCAACATTATCTGCATGAGAATGTCGTTCCGGTTGTCGAAAATGAAATGTCAATTCTGAGAAAGGGGTGATTTTATTCATTTTTTGGGGTTGGCGCAACGGTAACATTGGTTGAGAATTACAGGACTACATCATCTCAAAAATTCAAAAAAATCCACCGAGACCCAAATTCCATAAGGATTTTGCCAAGTCGTTTTACGAAGAATTCAAAATGTTAAAGGCTTCAAGGAACAAATTCATTAGTACTCTGTATATCGAATTTTTTGTAGACCTATTTTCGATTCTCGCCAAAAACAAAGACACATCAAGAAAGGCTATTTTAAAATAAACATTGCTGTAATGACGAGACGAACTTGGCAGCTGATTCGACCTTTGTGTTTTCCGTATTATCGACAGTTTTTCCCTACAATAACAAACATAAAAACCTACCCTACTGATGTTCCTAGTTGCTCTTGGCTGTTTCACTTCGGTACTCATAGTTAAAATGTATAACAAGTATATGTTCGCCCGAAAATGTTTTTGAATGCACCGGCACAATTCACTAGTTGTACAACCAACTTCTGGTTCTTGGGAAACTACCACTCTTCGCACTGATCCCTTAGGAAGGGTTGCAGATCTCCAAAACAGACCAAACGCGTTCTGAAACTCCCATTTCGGAAAAAAAATACGCGTACACCGCTACTCGCTAAATCAGCTTGACTGTTCAGAGTTCTATTCGTTATCCTTGCGTTGTAAATATAAATTTACTCGACGTCACTTCCAGGAGCGTAGCAGGTGGGGTCGCACAATCTTCCATCAGGGAGGCGATTTCGTGTAGTTCCCTGTTTGGCCACGCCTATTTATCGACTGTTTCAAGCGCCAACTGGTTTAAATCTGAGCATACAGGAACGCAATCGTTTGTTAATACCGAAGCGGCGGGATCTGTTTTAGATCTTGTTTCCTTTTTGTTCTCGAGCAACTGTATTTCATTCAAATTTACGGTGCTAGTTGCCATACTAGTTTTGTTCAATCCTGCTACCTGGAGCCTACTGTGAAACATAATCATAATCGACCTCTTAGACCTAAACTATAACTAATCAGGGAGTGTATGTCTAGAATCGCAAAGAAGGAGACATTTGTACTGGTATCCCATCTCTAGTTCTCTTCTCAGTCTGTCTCTTTACAAGTTTCGCAATCTCTAGCAAGATATTTTCAAAGTATTCGAGTGGCACCTTTGCAGAAAAAGTACGCTTCATACAGTTATCGATTGTTCTGAGATCAAGCGAAGCAGTCAACTCTGCTTTGTTAACAAAGGGCATTAAGGTCTCAGCAGAACAACTACGATTACTATATTTAATTAGGAAATATTTAGGTAACAATGAAGGCTTTAACTCCCTATATAATAGGTATAAAAACATCTTTAGAAGGACTATAATAACTGCAAAACAAATTCATCATATGAAAAAAAAAGAAAAGATCTACAAACAAATAAAAAGAGAGCTGGGTAATCATCAATGACCTCAGAGGAAAAAATAATATTACTCCTACGAAAACTGACCTAAAATCTGATTGTATCAACAAATATTACTGCACTGTGGCACATAATTTATCCAAAGATATAAAATCCAATATCAATCCCTTGACAGATGTTATGGAAATTGGAAAAATTCTTAAAGAAATAAAAAATTCAAACTCAGCTGGTTGGGATGACATGTACATAAAAGTATTTACCAAGTTGTCCAACTCCGCTATCACTGCCTTGGTGGAAGCTATAAACACAAGCTTCATAACGAGTGTTGTAGGTGACACTAACAATCCTGCCAACTTTATACCTATTTCTATGCTACCTACCCTTGCTAAAATCATAGAAAAACTTGTTAAACGAAGAATTATGATGTTTGTCAATAAGCATAATGTTATTAGTAACAGTCAGTTTGGGTTTCAGAGTTTGAAAAACACGGAAGATGCTATGTTTCATCTACTAGAAAAAGTGTATCTCAATTTAAATAATCGTGAAATAGCAGCGGCAGTTTTTTGCGATTTTTCAAAAACTTTCGATTGCGTGGATCATGAAATTCTTCTGCAAAAACTAGAAGTGTATGGCTTTAGAGATATATCTTTGAAATGATTCAGATCATACCTGTCAGAACGTACTCGGAAAGTCAAATTCCCGGGCAACATATCCCATCTTCAGACAGTTACTTGTGGTGTTCCACAAGGATCGGTTCTAGGCCCAATCCTCTTCTTGTTATATATTAACGACCTAGCCCGCATTAATATAACTGCAGAAATAACCAAATTCGTTGATGACACTTCATTATTTTGACATTCCAAGAATGAATGGAAACGGCATGATTTAATCACCATGGATATTATAAAAATAAAATACTGGTGTGATGCTAATCTCCTGTCATTTAATGTCTCAAAAACTAGCATCATCGCCCTCAAGTGCATTGAGCGTTTATCTATCATTCAGAAATTCTCAAACTGGAAATTATCAACGTACCCAACATCAACGTCCATGTTGAAAATGAGAAAGATATAATTGAAGCATCGATAAAATTGGAAAACAAGTTCTGGTTATGATACCGTTTCGAGCTCCATTGTGAAAGATTACTCCAATTTCAACTAGATACATAATGGCGTTTCTGAGTCACTTGCAAAGTTAACGTCTTTCAACATAGGATTAGGACGAGATTTATACGTCATATAAGATGGATGCAAGTCAGTTGAGACTTAGGCAGTATCAGGGGTACTCCAAGGGTCCAATCTAGGCCCACTATCATTATTAATTTCTGTTTGATCAATCATCTACACAACTGATTTTCACTTCTTGTCGATGAAATGAAAGTCTATAGCCGAATGAATGAACAATCGAGACAGAGATGCTTTATTTTCCTGGGCTCAAAACTATTCAAGAAATCAAAAATATAAATCCATTTTAGTAGATATATAGAGAATCTGGTAGAGTGTAATAATATGAACCTGTCTGAAATGATGACATTATTATCTATGAGGAAGTAACACTCGTGACCCGCAACGTTTCACGTACCCCAGTTGGAAAAATTGTTTGTCACGCCTCTGGAAACTTAGGTGCCCGACATGTACTCATATTGTTTGCCGATGGAATCGTCCGTCGTACAGTTTATCATTAGCACCGATTTGATGTCGGAACTGAAGGACCATATCTCGGGTAATGCGATAATAGTTTTTTTCATTGTGAGTGTTGGATTTTATTGTGTTATTGATGGGTATCAATTTGCGATATCGCCTATTTTAATTGTTGCTAACTCAGAGTGCTCGAGCAGTAAAAATAACTCTCTGACATTGCGATTTGTTATTAGCCAATAAAAATGAAGGGCGCGTTGTGTTTCATTCGATAGGCGAAGGAGGTGTACGGTTTCACCACGGAATAGAGAGTTTTTCATAATGATAATAATATTAATAAGCCTGTGCGGTCTCGGCCTTTAGCCATCGACATAACGCGGCCCTAAGAGTGTTTTACTACCACCAACGGCACGCTTACGGTATTGACGAGACACCGGTGTTGCCTTAAGCTCCGGGGGATAATGAATCCGTTGTGGAAAATGAATAGGGCTTATATATTGGGTGATTTTTTAAGAGGTATTGGATTTGATTTTCAAAACAACACAAAAAACTTGAAAAAGCTGATGAAATCTTTATTGGAATCGATAGAGCGATCAATATAATGTTTGAAGATAATTTCATGCAAATGTAGATATGAGCTTTTACATGACCTCACAAGAAATGCTCCAAATGCGGCAATTTTGCTTGTTAACGTATCCATTCAATCAGAAATGAGCCTCGTCACAGAACACAATTTTTCGATAAAAATGTGAATCTTCCTATAACTATTCCAGCGCCCAATCACCGTATTTTAGACGTTGTAGGAGGTCGTGTGGCTTCAATCCTTGCACCAGCTGTATCTTTTAAGGTTTTACACCCACATCTTTTTGCAAAATATTCCACGTAGTGAAGTAACAGAGGCCCAATTGCTGCGGACGGCGGCGAATCGACATTTCACGGTCATTACGAACACTGGCGGATACATCCGCAAAATTCTTCGGTTGTCAGTCTGCGTATGCGTGTTGGAAGTTTAATATCCAATAATGTAAACTGGGTTCGAAATTCAGTCACCAGCTTCCGAATAACTCCCTCATTAGGCCGACGAAGCTGCCCATAAATTGGAAGAATTGCACGATGCACTTTCCTCGCCGAGCATGAATTTTGATAATAAAATTCAATAATTCATGGTCAAATTATAGACCAAACTGAACAAGTCTGACAATGACGCAAGACACGATTCACGCGTGATCTGTCAAAAACAGTGTTGCTAAAAAGGTACCAGCAAAAAAGTCACTCATAACAAATCAATAAACGTGATGTAGTTCTTTTTGGTCAACGAAGCAAGACGATATTAGTGGAGGAGAAAAGAGAAACAAATAAAGAAAGAGGAGGAAAAGCGGACGAAGTTTCAATATTTTTCTATTCGAACTCCGCAGACTCTATCCAGATCACTATATTAAGAACGTTCATTATCAGGATTCTTCAATGGAATGGTGCTCTCTCAACTTTTGAATCGTCATATCTGGCCGGTTTGCCGCACTGAGGCACAAATTTTCGCCAGGTAAATGCAGATGGCTGTCCTGACTCATTGCCAGTGATCAGTTACCACACGGTGTAAGGAGTGGTTATTGGTTGATATTGCTGAAGCGCCCTCTCGAATGTTTAGGAACTTCATGGGCATTTATCAACCACCTTAACCTTTGGGAAAAATTATAATAGCCGGAGGCATAAGTTCACCCATTTGTTTCATATAGATAAACTTGAACTCTGGAAGGGTCAATGTATGGTATTGCAGCCGTAACCATCGTGCAGCATTTGGATGCCTCTCATAAGAGGTAACCTCATTGAAGAATCCTCTGCGGCAAGTATGAACACAAACTCCCGACAGACCTGGTTATTGGAACTATCCGGAAAGTACAAAGTTGTTGCTATGGAAGATTACCGCTCCATTTTACTTTACTTATTCGAGGCAATGAAATGGACTAGGAAAGAGCTACATCAAATCAAAGTAAAGCCCTGAGAAATGAAGGATTTCCATAAGAGGTTGTATCCTAAATCGTCCGTGTACTTTTCAGCTCGAAGTGATATAAATGAATGGAAGTGAGGGAAACCCCTTCTATGCAGAACATGGGAGAGCAAAAATTCCAGCATTTCTCTTCATGGCAATTGCTTGAGCGGTTGGTGCATTTAGCTCAATTTTCGAGGTGATCACAGGATTGGAAAACATTCAGCAAAAAGCCCAAATCAAAGCCGCAGAGATAACTGGGTCCTGAGGCAATACAAGAGGGGATCTTCTTCAAAAAACTTATGAGACCTCGACCTATCAAAACACCAGATCTTTGCTGACATTCAATCGTAGACGTTGGGTTTTATTATGATCTTTATATTACCTTAAAAGCTCCAATTTTATTTTATTCACGTTCACCTGTAGCAGATTTGCAGAGCAATATCTATAAACCCTTTCAAGACTAGCGTTTATAGTATCAACACACTCATGTATATCTTCACTACTAAAGTACCGTAGGGTATCGTAGACAAATAAGTGAATTTTACATTCAATTGATGGATGTAGGCATTACTACGTGGTTGGAAATCATAATGAAGAAAAGAGAATTGAAACTTTCTATAGTAAAGTGGTAAAAAACATAGAAAGTTTCAATTATCTTTTCTTCATCATGAATTTTACATTCTTCTGCTATACATTTTCGTTGGAAAATTTTTCCTTTTTCTTTGGAAAATGCTATCATCATGTATTTGTCAAATTCACTAGAAGATGATTATTAAAATGAAGCGATTTGATTTTGAAATATGTAGAAAAATGGTGCTATAGAGATTTAAAGTAAGATCAATTTTTGTTTCATTGGAGCAGTCTTGAAAATTCAACTCGAGCCTATTATCTGTTCTCATCACTTTAATTTGTTTGCCTTTTGTCTCTCTCTCTCTCTCTTCCTCTCTTTTGTGAGACATATTATTCAAGTAGTAAAGTGGCGTATGTGAAGGAGCATTTCCAGGTAAAATAAAAATCAGTAAGGTCATTTCAGTTTTTAAAAAAGGTGACAAGAATATCATTGAAAATCATCGATCCATTTCTATTGTGCCAACATTTGGTAAACTTTTTGAAAAGTTAATCAAAAACAGGTTATATTTCTATTTTGAAAATAACAATCTCTTGAATCCTACTACTTCATAAAAATCTGTATATCGACAACCCACTCACACAGGACAATATCTGAACCAGAAATCCAACCACCATCAATCGACTAAGAGAGGAATCACCAAAATTCTACTAGACCGGGCTTTCGAGCTCTTTAATAATAGGCATCATCAAGAATGACCTTCAACGGAATGGTTATTCCAGAGTGATGGTAGAACAGGTTTTAGCTAGAAGACAGCAAGAG
>WOGP01006612.1:0-12264 GCA_015342065.1 Leptinotarsa undecemlineata | reverse complement strand
GCAATTCCGGTGCAAGATCGTCTGGCAGTCACACTTCGCTTTTTAGCAACAGGGGACTCGTACAGTAGCCTACAATACTTATTTAGAATTTCAAAACAATTAATTGGCGTTATAATCATTGAAACCTGCGAAGCACTCATTCAAGAACTTAAGGATAAAATAAAGGTACGTAAATACATTTTTATATTTATTACATTTATTTTAAACATTATTCAGAAAACAATATACTATTCAAAAATATTTTCCTCATTTTCATTTAAATGGCTTTGAGAAGTAGGGGGTAGGTTGAAGAAGGAAAGTTGTGAGTGTGGCACTGAGTTTTGAGTAGAAATTAAATTCGGGGAGGGCTGGTCTGAATAATTGGATTGTGATTGTGGGGAAGGACTAGGTAAAGAAGTTAGGTTAGGGGAGGATTGATGAGAATAAGTTTGAGAGTATGAAGGGTTTGGCACAGAAATTTGTATGGGCATTGATTGATTGGAATATTGAGTGTCATAATGTCCCATATCGGCACTAAAGATAATATTATTTATGTGGTGCTGCACAATAGCTTTGGTTATTTTATTATAGCTCCTTAGCTTATGAGCCACATGTTGACCAAATACTCCACATTCGTCTCTAAGGTCATTATTAGCTGCTGCATTTTTAAGAAAGCCTAGAGCTTGGTCAACTTTTGAAGTTCCTACCGATGGCGATGGTTCAATTGATCTTTTACGTTTTTGGATTTGCTTCACAGGAATAGCAGATGTACGTGGTTTTGGAGATACCGGCGCATTTTCAGTTTGTATTTCGGTTTCTTGTGAGTTGGTGGTTTCTGTGGATACATCTCCTTTATCACTTTCAGAAGGTGGTGCATTATCATTTTCCTAAAACACAAGATATTGTTAAGACGATTCGTCTGATTTATACTTCAGTCGATACAGGATGTTTTCAAAGTTGAGTCATTCATTTTAATGGCTTGTAGAACTCGTCAAAAGAAGTTGAAAGACCAAAAATTACCTATATAAAAATTGACAAATAGGGGAGTTATTTTACGTTAAAAATTATTTTTAGATGCCTAGCAGTTCCGAAGAATGGTTAAAGATTAGTAGACAGTATGAAGAAAAGTGGCAATTTCCTCATTGTGTTGGGTCAATGGATGGCAAGCATGTTACAATACAGGCCCCTTTTAACAGTGGAAGTGAATTTCATAATTATAAATCGAATTTCAGTATAGTTTTACTTGCCCTTGTTGATGCCGACTACAATTTTATATTTGTTGACATTGGATGCCAAGGAAGGATATCAGATGGAGGAGTATACAAAAATACAATGCTTTACCGAAAATTAGAAAATAATGATCTAGGTTTGCCAGAAGATTCTCCGTTGTCCAATTCGAATAAACCAATGCCCTACGTTTTTCTAACAGATGAGGCATTTGCTTTAACGAATCATATTATGAAGCCCTTTTCTGGAATACATGAAAAAAGAACTCCTGAAAGAACATTTAACTATCGACTAAGCCGCGCAAGAAGGGTAGTGGAAAACGTTTTTGGAATTTTATCAGCAATATTTAGGGTCCTAAGAAAGCCAATATTGCTTAGCCCTGAAAAAACACAAAAAGTGGTAATGGCGGCTTGCTGTTTACATAATCATCTGAGGAACAGCCGCTATTCCAATAATATTTACACTCCTCCGGGAAGTTTTGACCAAGAAGACGATCAAGGCAATTTTATCCCTGGCAGTTGGAGGCAGGAAAAACCTTCAGAAACATCACTATTGCCTCTTAAAAATATTCCCAGAAAATCGGCATCTACAGCTAAAGAAATCCGTAATAGCTTTGCTCAATATTTGTTAAAGAATTAGTTTTGGAATTGAAGTATATCATTTTTAAACATGACTTGTGATTAGATTTACATACCTCAACTGAATCAATTGTTTCTCTTGGTTTATCCTTATCTAACAAAAAACCCATACGTTGGAAAGCATACCATTTTGATATGTATATTTCCTCTCTTCCTACAAAAAAAGATAATATTTACATACAGTGGGTAAAAATTACATTTTAACAAAAAATTGAATCTATACGTTACTATTAATTTAAAATATCATTAACTGTTATTGAAGATTTTGAAATTTATGAAACACCCTGTATATACAGAGCTTTTTATAAAGAGTACCTTTCTTATAAAACTAATGGAAAAAAGTTTTCCATATTAATAGCTAAGCATCAATATAGACATATTTGCATATCAAAAGTTTTTTTATTTAGTAAAACTACACTACTTTTAAAATAACATTTAAATTAAAAAAAATTTGGAATAAATACCTTTTCCGGTTCCAATGGATTCTGTCCCTTTTGCTTTTTCCCGTCGAAAACTCGATAGAAGACTTTCCATTTTAGTTTTCACCTCTTTTGTGGTACACCCCATTTTATTTGAAATCGCCACCCAAGCATCATGCTTTTTTATTTTATTATAATGACAATTATTTTTTGGGTCCCATAACACGACTTGTCTTTCATACTCATCTATCAGTTCCAAACATTTTTCCTTACTCCAATCCATATCAATTTATTTTAAAATATTATTTGTATCAAATTAATAAAATAACCACCAAAAACTCACGAAAAAACCACAAACACGCATAATGCTCCTTACTCTCGTACTAACTGAAGACCGGCGACCTTTGTGCAAATCGCATTTACCGACAAATCTCGGAAAATGTTTGGCGCGTTCGGCGCGACGTACTCACTAAGGGAATTTGTTCTGCGCGCGCTGCGCGCTTTCTTCGTTCGGTCTGTTTTGTTGCAAATTAATACGCACCTTAAGATGAATACCAAGTATTCTGACAGTTTTTGAACCCTTGAATTTTCATCGTCTTTGAATCTGGGATACTCTTTGTTTTTGTGAACCTATTGGAGCTTTCCCCACTACGACATAGATTTTATGCAAAAACATCAAATATACCTACATTTTCATCGTCCTCAAAGCAGCGCTTTGTGGAACTACAAATCGTGAAGGTTTCTCACAAGCAATTTTCTAGGCTAAACTATGATACATTCAGTGAGTTTTTAATCCCA
Source organism: Leptinotarsa undecemlineata (assembly GCA_015342065.1). Classification (NCBI taxonomy): domain Eukaryota; kingdom Metazoa; phylum Arthropoda; class Insecta; order Coleoptera; family Chrysomelidae; genus Leptinotarsa; species Leptinotarsa undecemlineata. Next base: position 9,203 of record WOGP01006612.1, on the reverse strand, counting down.
AGATATCTTACATCGTAACGATAAGAATGATGCATATTAGCCCATAGCTCTCTATATTGCATTTCGAAGATTTCTTGCAGAATGGACAGAATTTTTTAAGATTTTCGGATACAATACATATATTTGACATAACATGGGACATTCTATAGACTCGTTTATTTTATTTTCATGAAATATTGTTGACTTGATAATTTCAAATCCTTCAAATAAATACAATTCACACGCGGTAAAAATAATTATTCTGTTTCAGATGGAGTGTGGGAAGGAGGAGAATTGGTGACAAATTTCGTCAAGGACAACGTACATGCAGATAAAAGTGAGTATATATTTTTGAACTGATCTCTTCAAGTCACAACATAAAAACATCGATTCCTGACATAGTAATGTCCATACAATGGAAATCCTAATCATGTTAAGCTGTGTGTACACACCTCTAATGTATAAACCCTGTGTATAAAATATGTGGCTTGATTGTTGTTTCACTCCAGAAACTATTGCCATGAAATTAACGAATAGTAACGCCACATAATATGAAGTAGAAAGGCTATACAATATATTATATTGTAGACAAAAAAGTCTACGCAAAGCGATTCGAGACGTTTTTCCTGTTGATAAGATAGATGATCCAAATTATAGAGCTTTAACGTATTTTGGACATACAACAGAAAAAGTGGTATATATTGGTCTAACTGGCAGAACATTCAGGAATCGAATCCAGGAACATCATATGAGATATGTAAATAAGAAAACAGGTTCAACATATTCAAATAATCTTTTAGAAGAAATTTATATCTTTAACGAAGAGTTCAAAATTTTACACATAGAAAATAAATGTTTGAAACTGAATCGTTTGAAAGCAATGAAAATTAATGAACTTACAAATTGAAACATTCTAATGAATGACCAACTGGATTTAAATAGATCACCATTATTGAACTTGTTTTCTTAGAAAAACCGAGATATAATTATTATTGATGTAGAAGTGAGGTAATATGCTCCAGGTATCATAATTGAAGAGGTACCTCTGGTAGAGGGTTTAGGTAATTTGTAGTCTTGATTATGGTTACGTGTAGTATCTAAATATTAGTGTAAGAAGCAATTTGTAGTATTCAAAGCAGTGTTGATAAAGATACTGTGCTAGCAAAATATGTCGTAATATATTTTTCAAATAAAGTTTGTGGATTTCAAATCGTAAGGTGTAGTTTATGAAAGAATATGAAAGAGTTAACACAAAATTCCACTGCTGACGAAAAATTTTAATTTTCTGTTGTACTTTCGGGTGAAAACTCTAGTTTCCTCATCATCAACTTTCTGGATAACTGACCTTGCGAAAACATTACGACTTTATGTCAGTGTAAGAGAAACATGCATATCCTTTTTTCACAATGACAGGTCATAAAAAATATTCGTACAACTGAAATTCCATCCCAGTCGTTTGAGTATCTTTCTGAAAGAACGGTTTATTATTTGGGAGAGATGAATTTCGATTCCATTATGCATGTATGAATTGAAATCTGATTCAACATTCATATTGAAAGTATTTCTTTTTTCAAATCGTGTGTGTTTATAGCACGAGGTGCATTCGATACAAAAATAAACTGTTATTGATATTCCTCACATTTTTACATTGTTTAATGTTAAGTTTTTGTTTCAGGAATATTGAGAATTCTCAAGGAAGGAACAAGAGATTTATTCAAAGGTAAACTACAGAAATGAGTTGTTCAAGAATATACTTGTGATGCACTGTTTGGAACCTTTGGTTCCAAACATCAAACCGTTATTTCAATACCTCGATATGTGTTTCGATCACCAAGTGATCATCTTCAAGAAGAAGATCAATTTGAGGAAGATCAGTTTGATCTCCCTCTTGAAGATCACTCGGTGATCGAAACACGTGTCAAAGTGTTAAAATAACGGATTGGTGTTAGGATAAAACTCCAGTAATATTCATTTGAGAATAGATTTTCAGTTTTTTTCTTTGTATTCATATTTAGAAGAAGCTAGATAACAAACTTCCCTACGAGGAAAAAATCCGGGCTATTAGGCTGTGGTCGAATTGAACTTGTAGGATCAAGTGTTTCAACTGCTACTGAGGCATATATCATCAGTGGTATGAGCGTTGCCTGAGAAGATAAATGTTGTATCTCGAAGTTCCAGTGTGAGATATAACCTGTTTTATGTATTTTGAAAGGTGAAACTAAAACCTTTGGCGTGTAATAAATCCAAAACAAGTACTGCTTCCAAACAAGATTACTGCTCGACTTGTACAGTTCAAGTAAACGATATAGTGCAACCTACCTTCCAACAGTTCCCATTCAATAATATGGTTAGGGAGCTAACTAATTTTGTTATTTAATAATCATGTCCGATTATATAAGAATCACAATAATTATATTATATTTAACAATCGATTGCTTCAAAAACACTTCACAAGCTCTCTTCGAAAGCTTCTGATAATTCCTCTTCCATATTCTCTGTTTTACTGTCACTGTCGTCCATTTAAATCAACAATGAATTTATTTCCACCATTAATATGGAAGTATCCATTCTCTATATAGTCTCTTTCAACTGAAATTACTATTTTATCTTTTCTACCAGTTTTTTCGGTAATATTAAATATTTCTCCTTTAATTAGATTCATTACCTTCTTATCAAATATTACAAAATAATTTTTACGCCTGATGATTGAAATGGGATGAAAACACAAAAAGAGGGGGGACATCTCAGTATGGTGTGTCCATACTTTTCAGCAATACTTTCAAGGGCATACACTTTTTCAAATGATTTTGTATCTGAAACTTCAAGTAGTTGGTTTTTGGTATAGTAATCTTCAAAATACAAATTGAAATCTATTAAAAACTTTGTATTTCATCTTTCCTCGAATTTTTATTCGGTACTTTGATGAGCTGTCGTAAATGAGAAAGTGTAGTCAAGAACTATTATACTATTCGCATCCAAGTTTGGGATCAATGTGTTTTCAAACTATTCCTCGAAAATATTAGCTTCCATATTCTTATGATAGTCAGTATTGCAGTCCTCAAGTTTTTTCCACATAATTTCAAAGAATTCGGAACCCATCCTTCACTTTCTCCTCAATGGACAATAATTAGTCGCGATCCTTTGTTTGCAGGCATATTAGGCGTACACATTCTCGAACCATCAGTCCACCCTTTCGTAACTATGTCGTGAGTGTCGTACCCAGTTTCGTCCAGTTTTATTTAGCTGTTATAGGTATTTATCACGCAATTCCAATTCCATAACTGCTTAAGGTTTCTTTATTCTGAAGAGTTTTGTCAAAGCAGCTCACGTTATGGTCGGAAATATTCAATTTCTTCCTTATGATTTCAGTTGTAGAAATCTCATTGCTTTTGTAACAGTCGTATATTGTTTCATTTAATAATTTTGTCAAATGAACATTTACAGGTTTTGGGAATCCCGTATCACATCGCGTCTTGCGTTCATAATGTTTGTTTTTGACTATTTCACGTACAATTGAGAAAGGAATTTCGATCAAATGTGATGTTACTTGTAATAGTTTGTTTCCTTCGAAACCAAACTTGACATGTAGATTCTTATCAACGTTGAAAAATACTCTTTGTTTCAATATTACGTTATTACGTTATGGCATCCAAGGATGTCATATTTTAAACAAATAACAAAAATTTCAAGAAATTATAATTGCATCAATATCGAATTTCAATACTAAAATCGCGATGAGGTCCTGAACTGAACATTGACAACACGACGGCTCGCATTATATTAGTCACCGTAACATGACTTCAAATTTAATTTTATGACTCTTTAACCAATCATAAAACTCGGTTAGTAAAAATCATCCAATACGAACCACCAATTCTTCAGTTCACCTGGACTATTTGGTAGCGGCTTTATTTCTTTGTATTGGTTTTTTTTTGGCCTTTGAGCCTTTGAGTGCGCCGACACTTTAAGTACGCACAATACCGGTTACTTCGACTATACCTTCATATGAATTGCTCCGTTAACTCTGTTGGTAGAATGATTTGGTATCACGACCGTTTTGTATAAGTAAGATCAAATAGATTATTTCATACAATTTTTTATTTGAATTACACTCACGAAGGCTTGAAACTACCCCTTCGTTTGTTTTCATCAAGTGGTAGTCCATTTTAGATTTTTATCAGACCCTTTTCAGTGCTGATAAGCATACAACGTGATGAGTAATAGTCAACGAGGGCGTATATTAATTCACTAACTGCACCTTGAACATTGTTCCGTTGTTTACTCATTACGTATTCAATGAAATTAAATTCAATTTTCAGTTTCAATCATGATAATGAAAGTATCTACAACAGTACAACACTTTTACTGAACGAATCGACATGAACCTCATGCAAACTTCATGAAATAATGATGCACCCTTCTCTACGAGAAGGGTGCATCCCTACGACCCAGGAGAGAGAAAACCAAAGTAACCCCAGCTAGGCAAGTCAAGGGAAAAGCTTTTCTTCTCTATGTTGAGAATATTACAGTCCGGATTGAGATAACTTTGGAGAAACACGAAGTGAAACCAATATTTAGGCCAACGAAAACTATCAGAGAAAACCTGAGGTCAGTTGAGGACCCCAGAGAACCTTCAGCAACACTCAGGGTATAGGTACCAGATTCCAAGTAGCTGTGGGTAGGTCCACATTGGAGCCTCATCTAATTCGAAGATACAGTAATACTGAATACAGTAAGACTGAAAATTACTATCCAAGAGTAGGCAATAGAGATTCAAAAACATAGAGATATTTTCAGAAGAAAAGAAGAGGTAGTGAACACTGATGAAATCTGGCTACCTGCCCCTAATTTTTCACAAACAAGGTCAGGTGATCCAGTTGAGAGGAATCAAGCCACGACCACCTATGATGATATGAAACCAGAGACAAATTCCAGGATTGTAGTTCATGCGTTAGGATCGACGCCTTTGATAATGTCTACCGCAGTAGTAGACAAACGTCAGGAATGAAAACCTCTAAACCTGGGCCAAAAATGTCAGGAAATAGCTTCGACACAGTTATCACCGGCCGCGAAATTTTATGTCCTTCAAATATTTGTCTGTTTGCATGTTTGTTTGTGATGGATCAACTCAAAACAAATTAACCTGTCTATCTGTCTGTAGAGTAGAGGGGGTGAGTGTAGGCCCACAGCACATAGGCCACATGTGACCCTTTGTACATCCTCCCGAGGAGTTGTCCTCCTGGGTCATCATCCATCCTGTCCTGTCCAGGAAGGTGGGCAGGTCACTCGCCGAAAACACACCCTCTTATAGACGATAACTCCGGACATGCTTGAGACAGTTTTATCTTTCTGTTCACACATCCTGCATAGAGGTGTATCCACTAGCCCTATAATATGGAGAAGTTTACTTAGTTGATAGTGGCCACTCAAAAATCCTACTGCTACGAAAATTCAATTGATTCCACCTCAATATCTCTTGTACGTCGCACCACCGCCTGTCTGTATGAAAAGCAGACATACTTAGTCGAGGGAAACGAGTCTAGGTCGTATAATAATAATTGAAAACGTTCAACATATGCAATTAACCCTGGCATTCAAAAAACAAATACACGAATGGGATTATTATTGGCCGTGTTCTAGAGCAATGCTATCTCTTAGGAAGTACTCCTTCTACGAAATTCTATGAATTGCACTCATGTAAAGCAGTGGAGGGTCGTTAAAGAATCTATCTAGCTATCACGCCATATCACCGACTGTCTATTTAAATAAAAAATGGTGTCATGAGCAATGTCTTTCTCAATATCTATCGGATCAGGAATATGAATTTTGTGATATCATATTTGAAAATTCCGTTCGTTGTTTATATTACTTGTCTTGGAAAACGAGGTCATAGAACACATCCTTGTGGTACTCATGAGATCTAATTGACGAATGTCTGCACAATTTGTCACCATCATTATTGAATTATATAGTTGAACATTTTGATTTTTCAGATAAAATTGAGAACGTCAACCATGTTGTAGGAGCATCGAAAAACTTTGTGACAGGTAAGTTGTTATTCAGTGCTCAGTACGTATGTATTGATCAAAGTGTTCGTGATTAAATTTATCTTTACTACTTTTAGTACGACTGTCCTACTGAAAGTTGTGGATGATGTGCACAGATCTATTGATAATAACTCTGCCTTCTGATATTATTGGCGCTCGATCGCATACACCATGAACTCCTCTTTGCTATTTTGGGCCACCTAGGGTTTTCAATACATGATGTAGCACTACTGAAAAGCTATCTTGCAATCGTTTTCAAAGAGTTGTGTATAGTAACGAAGAATCTGATTTAATATAAATTATAAACGGTGTTCCTCAAGGTTCAATATTGGGCCCTCTCTTGTTCGTTTTATACACATCTCAATTTCATAGGTCACTGCAATTTGCAACCATGCATTGTTATGCCGGCGATACTCAGCTGTACATGGAATTCGATGTGAATTCAATTGACGAGGCCTTATGGGAATTCAATACCGATCTCAATATCAATATAGAATAGCGGCGAGAAATCGTTGTACTGGCCTCATAAATATTGTAATAGATGGAAGAGAACTTTCCTTGAAACGAGTTACAAAAAACTTGGCCTATATCTTGACAACAGGCTTCGTTTTAAAACACACATTTCGCAAATTCTGAAACGGGGTTGTGCAAATTTGAAAATGCGATACTCTGCGATGCTTTAGTTCTTCCACATGGGAACTACGCAGACGTGGTGTATGGTCCGGGAATTTCGAAGAATGACAGTTTTAGAATGCAAAAGCTCCAGAATGCATGCATTAGACTCATTACGGGCACGAAGAAACGAGAACACATTTCCCATCTTTTCGGGAATATGGGTTGGTTGAATATGGAATCCAGACGAACATTTCATTTTGCAACATTTTATCAAAAACTCCTTAAAAAACCTCTCCTGTTGACATCACCTTTACTCTTGAACGACTTTGACGAGCTTTCATCTATTTCGGCTCAGTTGTAAGGGTGCCATTCCGAAGTTAGATAGTTTGCATATCAAACTCGTAAACCCATGTCTCGTCAACAGTTATAATACTTTTTTATGAATGTAGGGTCTGAGTTGACTCGTTCTAATGTGTCTTCAGCAACCCTTACGCAGAAAATTCAGGTGTTCTGGCACTAGACCAGGGGCAGTATGTTTTGTGACTAACAATTCGTTTGAAATGGTACGAATAAGTTGTGATACGTAGAGATTTTAGGAGCTATGTCTCTTAGACCTCAACGATTATTTTCCACCACCATTTTTTTCTTTACTTTAGGGGTAATGAGTTAAGTTGAGGATTTTGATAGCCTATCAGAACGTGACAACCCGTCCATCATATCTCAACCAAATACACTCTACCACCGTAAGTTCTATGCAATATCTTCAGCGCTTCGGCACATGGAATTCCATTTGCAGTGCAAAATCTAAGATACATTTTTATCTATTGAGCAACTCCTGGTACTTTCCTGACCTGGTAGTACATACAACTATTTATAAAGTTGAAGGAAACCGTGATTCAGTTTCTCTTTGGGGTTAATCAACAAATTCCGCGTGAGTGTAGAGGACAGTTTTGCCAAGCTAGCTGAAAGAAATAATTTCGACAGCCGTTCACGCGGGCTTTTTAAATGATATTTTCTTGGCAAATTGTATTCTGCTAGAAAAGTTAGGATTTTCAGAAAAATTAACGTTTTGTTTAATTGAAAGTAGCAAATTCCCAGCATACCGTCAGGAAATGAAGGTGTCATTTCATTAGCAGAGGTGGGTTGCTGGAATAGTCGGATATTTGACTTTCGAGTAGATGTAAAATCCAAAAACAAAACTACAGAAAAATGATAATTCATCTTACACCAACTCTATGAAAGTTGTCACAAAAATCGGGAGCATTCAGATTTCACACATTCGTCTACTTTCATTTACTACAAAGAAAGTTTTCGAAATTAAGATGATATATTTGGAACTATAAATGCCATAAACCAAAATACTGCATTTGAAAAATGGTCATATCAAAGTGACAGTAGAAAAATTCACTTCAGAGACTCTCTGTTGTCATATTTTGTTGAAATGAATTACACGGTTAGAGTTTCCTTCTTTCAAGATTTAAAAGTATCAATTTGATTTCAAATCAAGTTTCATTGATAATTTTTATTTTTTTCAGGTGCAATCCATAAAGTCGGGCATATTGTTGCAGCGCCTTTCAGAAAAGTTGGGGGTGAGGTTATTTTCGAAAGTTAATTCAGAAAATAATAATAGTTCTTCTATATAGTTTTCAAACATGATTTTAATTTTTTTCAAAAAAAACATATATTCATATTAAAATAGTGAAAATGAAGAAAAATTAGTTGTATATTAAAAAAGATTTGTTATTGGTTTTCAGAGGGTATCCAGGGCGTTAGTCATCATGTAAAAGCACCCATAGAAAGGAGTAACGGTGAGGTTACATTTTTTCGATTCTTATAAACATATAATCATCTGTTCGATAATGAATGTGTTTATCACTTCCATATGGTCTATACCTACGGATATTTGTGTGCAATTTCATCAGAAACTTCATTCGAATTCACTTGCTGTATTCTGTTGTTTCATGTCTCATTGTTTTTTCAAGAAAATTCTATTATATTCCCGTGAAATTTATCAGCTTAAATACTAATATTTGTCATCCCTGATTCAAAAAGTCTTCAAGCTATTTTCAAAATAATTTTGAATAAGTTCGAGTGAAGTATCTGAATTATTTACATCCAAAGAAGTATATGTTTCAGTAGGTTCCCACATTTTTTTATATATCGGGTTTTGATCCGTGTTTTATATATCATAAATTGTTTATTTCAGAGGGTATTCAGGGCGTCGGTCATCATGTAAAAGCACCCGTAGAAAAGACTAAGGGTGAGGTTACTTTTTTCGATTTTTATGATATTATAATCATCTTATTGATAATAAGTGTATTTAACATTTTCATATTGTCTATATCTACGAATCCTATTATATTCTTGTAAAATTTATCACGATGCCCAATAGGCTGAAACAGCTGTCTAGCGGTGGCTCTTAGATTGAAATCAATATATGAAAAAAATGTATAAATATATAATAATTCCAAGAAAATCAAAAGAAAAATAGATGAGTACTATTCTGTTCATTCATATATTGATTTCAATCTAAGAGCCACCGCTGTATATATATATATATAT
>WOGP01006611.1:0-12264 GCA_015342065.1 Leptinotarsa undecemlineata | reverse complement strand
AGATCATGCAAAGAAGTAACTTTCAGACACAAACTGAAAGAAAATCCTCCTGAAACAGCTACTTCCATATAAACATTGAATTACACGAAAGAAAAAATGTTTTCGAAACAAATACTTCTATATGAACACTGAATTATACAGAAGATACTTTTCTCTACTCATGTTTGTAGTTCAAACATTCGTTGTGAAATAAAAATCAGATATCATTCACATGGGTTCTACTTTAAATGAATGGTAACAAATTGCCATTTCAATTTCATTTCCGGGTGGAATATGAATCAAATAAAGATGGTAATGAAATAAATTTAATTAAATATAACAAATGAATATAATTTAAAAAACGATTGAGGTTATATCTCATTCTAATCAATGGTATTTATTAACTATGAAAAATGTACTATTCATTTTATGTTTCGAGCATACATATGAATATTTATTTATTTATTGTACTGTTAAATCTACTCTCCTCGAAGCATGTATCCATTTCTTACATCTAACCTCATCATTATGAGGTTTTATAAATTTCTTCCGGATAGCGATTATCCGACGTACAATTCACAAAACAGCAATACTTTATTAGCATTATATTAGCACAAAATAATTTTTCATATCAGATTTATATTTAAAAAAATAAATTAATATTACGTAAATAACACTGTTTTACATGTGAATAGTTTATTGTTTGTCCCTACTAATAGTGCTGCTTCTCGTGACACGTTTGCTGTACTATTCTCAGGAAAAGGCTCATTGATTGTTGTATTTGTTGGAAAAATTGAAAACGATTATTCACAAAGATCGTTCTATTTTGAATGAGTGATGTTTTTCAGTATTATAGGAGTTAATTTATTCAATTGGAATTTGTGGGCAGTTTTAGTATTGATACATTGAAATTTTTTGCAGTAATTTTTTTTTTCGAATATCAAAATATCAACAAGTCTTCAGGATGTGACGAGATTTCAAAAACATTATACTTGAGCAAGCTTGTGAAACAATTCTTACACCTCTAACATACTGTAACGAATCTGAAGCCCCCCTTACCAATATGCCTGTCGGCTCATCGAACAAACACATGACATCACAAGTATGCAGTCGGGAATCGCCGGTAAAACTCTAGCACCTATGACTCAATGCGCCTCAATGGAAGCAAAAGCCATTCATATAGAGAGAGAACTCTAGCACCGAACCAACTAAGCCCCGCTTCCCGACCCTAGAGGGCAGTTCAGAAAGTGAATCGAGCGGCTAAACAAGAAATTCAAATAGTGGAAATAAATTAGGCGTTAGTTGCTAAGTGCTGTAAATAAATTAGTTTGTGATTAGAAAAATATTTTCGGATATAAATTTCTTTAAGACAGTTAATTTATTAATTTGTTACAATACCTAACAAATCTATCGAATCAACTAGCCAAATTTTCTTCAAAACTCAAAATTGCGCATGTTATTCCTTTTCATAAACAGGGTGACGAAGAAAATATAAAGAATAATAGATCAATAACTCTATGTTCAAGTATTGGAAACGTTTTTGAAGCAGTTGTCAACGACAGATTATTGAACTTCTTAAATATTAATAATAGATTGTCCGATTGTCAACCTAGATTCATGAAAAATAGAAGCACTGACACTGCCTTATGCGAGTTCATTAATGAATTCTCAAAAGCACTCGACGAAAAACTCACAGTGCTAGGGTTGTTTATAGATTTTTCTAAAGCGTTTGATTGTGTACCTCATGACATCCTCCTATATAAATTAGAAAGATTAGGTATCAGAGGTATTGGACTTAAGTGGTTTGCCTCGTACGTTTCAGAATTGAGGCCTATAGATATTGGCGTCCCTCATGGCTCAATTGCGGGACCTACCTCGTTTTCAATTTATGTAAACTATTTACTGAAATCCATGAAAGAACAAGTAACTAATCTGGTAGCTTACGCGAATGATACCAATCTTCTGTTTGTCACAGGTAATATTACAAATGCCATTAAAAAGCCGAATTAGCGTACACTAATGTAATTGAATGGGTTAACAAAAACAGGTTATGTCTAAATGTTGACAAAAGAATATAATAATGTTTGAAACTAGTCATTCGAACAGTCAATTTCTAAATCATATCACTTTAAATAATACCATAATTAATTGTAGACGACACACTAAACTGTTCGGTCTTTTTATTGGGAGTAATCTGAAATGGAATGACCATATAGACATACTATTGTTGAAATTGATGAAAGTATGTTATGCATCACGTGTATTCTCTCAACAATGTAGTGAAGATATACTCAGGCACCTATACTTCGGGTGCTTTTATTCCAAGTTGAAATATGGCAATATGCATTGGGGGACTTCATACCTTGCTTCTAGAGTTTTTGTCTTACAAAAAAGAGCTCTTCGTATTTTGGCAAATTTTAAATCAACTGATTCATGTCGAGTAGCATTTACAAAATCCGAGTTTTAACATTTTAACAATGACATCAATCTAAATCTATGAAGTTTACTGTGTTTTCAAAAATATGAATTTTTTTTTAATCAAAGAAAATTAATTACATCTACGAAGCTCGTAACAAACAGTTATTACAATGGATGTAAACTTTTCACAAGCTATGTGATTCGATTAAAGAATGCAAAAAATTCATTAGGTTCCATTAGGTGTATAAATACAAATTAGAGTTAATAAAAATTATATAAAGATTCAAAGTTCTATTTTCGAAATAAAATAATAAACGACAGACATACGTTAAACTGGTAACTACTGAAAAAATAATGAGAGCAATATCCTATTTATAACAGAACAAGCGATAAATCTCTAATATTTGAGGTATTACTGTGTGACAAAAATTATCACAGCACCCATAACTTTGGCCTCTGCAATTTTTTCATTCAATATTTCTAGAAAATGAAGCACATTGTTTACATTTCTTTTTTCTGTTAAAATAGCTGCTCCCTCGTTTTTGATGGAGGAGAAATAGCAACTTAAATCTAATCTCAAAAGAGGTGCTGAATACGAACGATTATCTAGCATCTAATTTTACAGTTATTCGATGTATACAAGTACCATAACGTATCATTTCTCTGCATAGATCAGTTTTCTCGTTATAAAGAAACGAAGCTTATGTGTACTGACACATGACAGATGTTGAAGTTATGAAAAAGTATAGATCTCAGAGTAACAAAAGACAATAGAGAGGCCTTTTCCATCCCTACACTGAAGGCAGCATAACTTTGTTTGTTTACGGGAAATAAGTTGGACCATAAAACTTTGGCGGTAGGTTTAGTTGATAGTCGGAGGGATAGTATACATTTATAAAATAAATCATTTCAGGTGAAAATGTATTCTGTTCAAATAGTTCCTATAAGAAATCTGATTTATTATTAATGATTATGGAAATGAGGCCTGTTTTTCTACCACCTACTATATTTTCATTTATGTATGACTTTATAATAAAGCGCGTGGTTTGCTGGGTTATAATTTTATTATTTCATATGAACTAATTCATAACAATGAATGAAATGTTAATTTAAAAAGTGATGAACTTTGCTTCATATAATCAGATAAAGAAATTTGTGATTTTTTCTTAGATTTTATAAACAAGCGGTGCGGTTTGTTGAGGTCCGATATGAAGAATTTTCGATTGATGACCATTTTTCGATCTTATTCTTATGAATGAAATTTTTGAAACTATGTTTATATTATTTCATTATTTGACATATACCAACCAAAAAAAGATTAAAAAATGACAACCGTCACTTCTTATTGAATATTGTATGTATGTAACGCGATAGCCTCGTGCAAAGAAAATAAAACCAAAACGAAAATCATATTCTTTGTGTGACGTAAGTTAGTTGTTAAGTGAGCAATAACAGATTTAACACCGGTTGCACAAGAATAATTATTTAGTATAGAAAATGAACATTGATCAAATAGCTTTTCAATCTGTTGATCACAGAATGAATATGACTTATGACACACATATGAAAACCATATTTTTAATTTTTGAATTCAGTTTTTTTTTCATTTACATCAATGATTTTTCGTAATTATATTGTCGTCAGCATGAATTACTGAAATAAAAACATAATATCGGTCCACAAAGACCCCTAGATATCAATTTTAAATTAAATCACATAATATTAAACCTCAATCGTAATTATAAATATTCATGCTTTCTAATCAAAAATTCTTTATATCGGACCTTACAAACCATACCGTTTGTTCATCAAATCTGAGAATAAATCATAAATGTCTTCATCTGATTATATCAAGCAAATTTATTACTTTTAAAATTGACATTTATCATTGTTATGAATTAGTTCATTTGAAATCATTTAATTTTAACCCACGCGCTTTATTATAAAACCATAGATGAATAAAAATCTAGTAGATGGTACCAAAACTGGCCTCATTTCCATAACCATTAATAATAAATCAGATTTTCTGTAGGAACTGAAATGATTTATTTTATAAACATATAATATATCTCCGATTATCGACTAAACCAACCGCCACTGCTTTATGGTCCAACTTACTTCAAATGTAAACAAACTCTTCATAACCCCTCATTACCCGCCACTCACTCTCGCACATAAATTGTAGAGAAAAGGATAGTACGATACTCGCTTGAAAATACATGTATTGTGTTGGTATAGGCATAGCAACTCTATGTCTTATTATCACTTTGAGGTATCGATATACTTCGATCACAGAACTCATAATTATTTCTTAACACAGCATAAGTTCTGTGATTTCAATAGTACATACTACATATTGAATATTATCGATATCGCAAACACTACCATAGACGATAACAGATAATTATTTCATTTAGAGCACGTCTCTCCCCTGAGTTGTCTCCTCTGCTGTCAGAAATAAAAGTTAAAACTGGACCTTTGGCATAGAATAAATCCAAAACAAGCACTTTCCCCAATCACCAGAACGGCAATACACTTCATCACACATTCCAGACAAGACAATATGGAAAAATAAAGCATCGGGGATATATAAAATAAGCTGTGAAAACTCTAACCACATTGAAATCTGAGATTAGCTTTTTTTGTTTCATGAAAACTCCAACTCTAGAAGAGTATTGCATTTCAGATAATTGCGATACCAAATGGAAAAGCAATACAATGAAAACCGTAAACAAAACTCTGAAGTGAACAATAAACATCAACTATATATGACAATTGATGCTGATGACAAATACATGACTTAGCCAACTCGGAAAAATACATATGCTACAAACGAAATTCTTATTGATATGGACGATGAAATAAATAGAACGAAACCGATTCTAAAGAGCAAATGAAACCCAACAATATAAACATCTTTTACATATAACAGTTAACAATAATAACACAGTAGAATAATGTGCTAATAACAGATAAACGCAGTAGCCAATTTCAAATAATATATGTGCTCCAAATGAAATACTTATCCGATTCAGCCTAATGGTATTATCTGTTTCTGTTTTTTCCGTTAACCAGCTAGCGCCCCAACGAACGACAACTCCCAAAAGTCGAAACTTGTGCGAGCTAAGGGCAAACAAAATTCTAACTTTTAACGTGATTCCTAGCCAAGTAGACATTACATTTTCATTAAATATAAATTAGGATTCTTCTAGTTCTAATATCAGAAAATGTTTATAAACTGCGCGGAACATGATGTGTAAAAGCAGAAAATTCCAAATAGTCCGAGACAGTCTCGTACACTTGGATAAACCAGAACCCATTAATCCATTTTGAGGAGATTACTGCGCCATCTATGGCATATATGAAAAGTTTTAATTTTGCAAACAGGCAGGTAACTTTGATATATACTCATAGTTCATAGTTAAAAATTTTGAGTTGGCTGTCATTAATAAAAAGTTTCTTGGGTGTTCAAATTCAAATTAAAGCGTATAACCCTTCAGTTTTGTTTATTTTTTCATTTCTTTCGTCATTTCTGCAAATGTTTCAAGTAAAAATCAAGTGGAACTGAATATTATATAATTGATAATGAAGTATTTTTCAGGTTATCAACTCTCGGAATTTTTTATCCCCAACAGTGAAAATATAGATGAAGATACATTTTTTAGTAGAGGGAAAATGGGGAATGTTCCTCCTGACGAAAATCAAGTAGTTGTCATAAAAGAGCTTTTGAACAACGCATTTTAAACTTATCATTTCAACCTTTTATTTAAAAAATTATTTAAATACTTCAAAAGTGAGGTAAAATATCATTAATTGGTAAACCAGTATACAGTTGTATAAGATCTGGTCTGTTTTTAATATGTTTGTATGAAAAGGTTTGCCCTGCCACAGAAGGCATTGCAGAAGTTTCTATATAATCTTCATTTCCTTTCATGTGTTATTTATTTCAGAGACTATCTGTGTGTGTGAGAAAAATGGATTTAATGTTTTCTCCTATCCTCAATTTCTGCCCTTCGAACTCTTTTAGTATGTTCAGTACTTTCAAATATCTTCTCTCTGTTGTGAGTGAAGATTGAAGATCTTTAACCCACCCTTGAAATGGCAACTACAGTCACGGCTTGTGTCCGTAGCTTTTCCATCATTCCGACTGGAAAAAATCATGAGCAAATAGAGTCTTTGCAGAGGATACATCTAACAGTAATTGCATTCAAATTTTTTACACAAACCATGCTAAATTTGCTTCTTTTTCATTAATTAGAATTGCAAACATGTTGCAATTGCTTGGATACCTATCGTTACATCCAGGAGCAAATAGATTTTTGAAATAACATTTTTCCAGCTCAACTTTGTCGGTATTAACATGTGAATCTTAAATATCCCGCTAACTTTGTTGTCCCACCAATTATATACCACTCTTCAATCTAAGACATGCGTTTCTTGAATTTTGCAATGCATTTATATATTTATCATAGAAAATTATCCATATTTTTCAATTATTTTGTATCAAACAGGTAAAGGAAACTCCATTCCATCTTTTTGTAAAATCAGTTCCAAGGAATAAGATTGAATACCTGAAAAAAGTCGAAGAATTTTTAGTCGCAGAAGATTTACATGGGAAATTAAATGACATGTTTCCGTGGTGGACCTGAGTTCGAATTTCGCGCTCGAAAAATCCTAACCTAAGTAATATGGTCTATTTGCCTTAATTTGACACTATTGACATGATTATTCTTCTTCTTCTAGCATACTACTAACATGAACTCCGATCTAGCATTCTAGGCGCTATGTTCTAGGCTATGTGAATTACAAACAAATCCCTTTAAAAATTAAAAGCCAACATATGAAACATGAATTTGAATACTTTTCGAAGTGAATTTGAAACACTCATGATTTGAACTCAACTTTATTTTGTTCAAACTTGCGTTTGCTGTAATAACCCAAATTGAGGAACATTCCCCATTCTCGTACTTTTAGAGGTATATGAATCATGCAAATTAGAAGTTCCATAGCACTTAGAATTTGAAGAATTGGCCCATCATCGTCAAAAGATGAAGATGCTGATGATGACAATAAAATACGATCGATCGTGTCCATTTAATTATATAGTGTATCCTTGCAGTCGAATGTAGAAAATCCAGACCTAATGTAACCTAACATAAATCTTCAGCTAACAAAATTGAATAAATAAAAATATCCTAAAAACTAACCCAAACAAATTTCTTTATGAATACGCATGCGCAATGAGAACAGTTCGCATCAGTTCAGCCTCAAGAACAAGAACGATCCGTGATGGTTCAGGATAGTTTCGAATCATTTCACAGTCGAAACCAGAATAGAGGATTCATCAATCCGAACTTATCTTCAAAAAAACAGAACGCACAATATTAACGGCGCATGATACTGACGTCCTAGAATCTGCATTTTGTAGAACCAGAACAAACCTATTACATTTTCGTGGAATAATATAGTACGAAAAATATTTTCATGCCGGCAAGAGTTTCCATTATTACCAGTAGCAAATTTGGTCCAATTGTCAAAAAGCCCTGTTCATGTTGAAGCGGGCAATATCTAGGGATTTTATTGGTGAATTTCAAATTTTATTACATGAACCTGAATGATGACATACGACTCATACGAATTATAATTTTTAAGACCAGACCCCCATCATACCAGAAAAGAGGACTGATAATTTTCTCAAGTTTTGTTTAATAGGAGCGTGTCTTCAAACCACTTATCTTAACGTTACTGCCAACTCAAGTACAGGAGCGAGGTGTTTTTTGCAAAATGAGTTTTCTTTAGTGAAGGACCAACCAAATTCAATAATTCATTGAACAAGGGGAGAATCAGCCTGAAATGGTTGAAATATCTCTCTGGATCAATAATTCTCATTTTAGCCACAAGGTTGTGATATTCTCCATATTTTCTTTTGTTTTTGGATGGGGTTTTCTCAATGAAGCTCATATATACGGTAAAGTTAATATAATCTGAACAAGCTGACACATTTGTCCATTTCGGATTCAATTTCGATGTATGTACTTTAAAAACAAGAGTAAAATAAAATAGAAATATAACCTCATTGTATGTTGACGTTCAAAATTTTGCGACTATAGCAAACAAGTTCAATTTTTTCAACTTAAGATAAACACGATTCAAACACATTCACATAAACACACTTTTTATGCGATGTTCGTCCCAACATGGACTAGCCCTAAGTGAGACAGATGACAGACACAAGACAATTTGACTTGACCATGCTCACTGTTTACTGCGCTAAAGGGAAGCAAAGACCATAAAAAAGAAAAAAAGAAGACTATTACCACAGACCACAGCATAGCTACATGCGCTGTGTCTCTACTGTTTCTGCTATTATTACTTTTTTCTGATAAAAAAAGTCGAATCTGCTTTTCTCTTCTATAGTAACCAAAAAAAGTTGGTATATCAGGTTGATATTCGACTTCTTACATGGAATTTGATTCTAGTTGAACATATTCTAGTTAGATTTAATACAAAAAATGGATCGACCTCCTCCTAAGGGCCGCGGTGCTGCTATGCTGGCCCTCATGAAAAAGCGTGGACAAGAAAAGGCTGTTGGGGTTCAACCAGAAGAACCACCTCCGGGAGAACCTCCGAAACCCAGAGGTCGAGCTGCTCTGCTTCAAAAATTACAAGAAAGCAAACTTAAAAAAGTAGGGGCTGATACTTCTTCCAGTGTTGTTACTTCGACTTCTTTGGTACAAGAAGCACCCATTACTGCTACAAAGGCTACTGCACCTGCGTCAGCCAGTAGTCCTAAAGAGACTTCGGTGGCTAAATCGGTTGAAGAGCTTTCACGAGCAACTTCCGAAATCTCCCTCACTGAACGAGATCCGGTGTTTTATAAAGGTGAGTAATGAAACTTGTTTAGATAAAGTCAAGTCAAAACAAACTTACTAGGAGATGCTGATTTTCATCAACAGTATAAATAATAAACATGGTCTGAGAATGGAGGTGTTAGTATCTCTCGATTATGCTAACTTGCTAAGCAAAACACGCGTCAAGAGAAAGTAATTTTGTCCTGATTAGGAAGAGTGTTTTCAATAGATTGAAAATTTCCAACATTCTCTTCCCTTTGAAATATTTATATTTGCAAAAATAAACGTCAAAAATTGAATATAAATTCCAAGACTCATATTGTTTCGAAATCTTCACTAATAGTCCTAATATTATTGCCGTCGTTCTGGATGAAGATTGTTGTCCATTTTTTCAACATCTGAACTGGAATTTGGCATCAATAAAACTTTTATTTCTGGATTATTGAATTAGTTAAAATCAGTCTTTGAAAGATAAGTTTCAACTTTCAATGGTTAATAGTTCTGCAGCCTTGATTCTAGTAACTCTTTATACTTTCTTGATACATTTTCATAATTAGCGGCGAATAAGTGTAGTGGTAGTGCACTCAATCCACAATCAACGGGTGAGTAGAATATAGTTTATTTATTTGCTTACAAGTACATGACTTTTCTCAAAATAAGTCAGCTTTTTCCAATCTTCTCATCTTTGAGCAAAAGTTATTGAATATCTGATGCTAGAAGTCATATGGATGCCATATACACTGACTTTTTCATGGCATTTGACAGAGTAAATCACAATATTCTATTGAAGATCAGAAATTTGAGTTTCATTGAGTTGTACAGAACATTTGGTAAATTGTTTTGGTAGTTTTTTGGTTGGTCGTTCACAACAGATTAAAATTGGGGGATGCAAATCGAGTGATATGTTAGTAATATTTGGAGTGTCACAAGGGTCACATTGTTCACCCATGTTATTCAATATTTTTGTGAATGCCAAAGAAGGCTGTTTTGAGAACAGTGAATTTTTAATGTTTGCGGATGACCTGAAGCTTTCCAGAATGATTAATATATTCTTGATAAAGTTTATGAATGGAGTGTTAAAAATAACTTATTTCTTAATGTAAGTAAATGTCATTGTATTACCTTCTCAAAAGTTGGTAGGAAATTCGATACATCATACAACATAAATGATCAGCACCTACAATGCACATTGGTCTTTAAGGAGGTCATTTGTGATGAACAACTTAGACTTTTAAACCATATTAACCAAATGAGTGTGAAATCATCCAAAACACTAGGTCTTATGTTACTTCATTGTTCAGGTTTTTCCATTGAAGCATTAAAAAGGATTTATTTAGCTCTAGTGGCAACTTAAGTTAGATTATGCATGTATCATTTGGTCCCCATTTTACAATGTGCACTGTGTATCTCAAGAAAGAGTGCTAAATAAAATTTTGAGATTTTATTCTTTCAAGTTGGGTCTTCAAATGCAGTACCATGACTTCGATTAGATTACAAGAAATCTGGCTGAAATTATTGCAAACCAAAAGAATTCACGCAGATCTATGATACAACGATTTATTTTATATATTCTTCCATCATACAAATTATGGCAAATTTATACCCTTGTAAAGAACCCTAAATTTAGTAGATGACAAAAACATCAGTATTTTTGGTCTCTTATGGTTGTTTTAAACAATCATAAAATAGACGACCTAATGCTTATGTTAGAGAAATTTCAAATTAACATTTGTTGCATCACTGAACACTGGTTAACTTACGACAAATTTAACTATATTAATCTGATAGGATACTCTTTAATATCTCATTTCTGTAGAACAATATCTACTCGTGGGGGAGTATGCATATTCGCCAATTCACAATTTAACCTAAAAAGAATAAATTACAGAGAAAATATTGAAAAGTCATTCGAGGTAAATATTGTTTCTGTACAAATGGAAAATAAAAAATTGTTTATCATTGCTTTGTATAGAGCACCCAGTAGTGATGAGATATTGTTCATTCAACAACTATACAAATTATTATTAGATATTTATGAAAACGAATCATACTATTTCTTCTGTGGGGATATAAACATTAACTTACTGTCTAATAATAGTTCCACTAGGCAAGTGAACAATATGTTCAATGAATTCAATATGGTAAATGTAATCAAACAACTGACACGAATACAGGGTACATCAAGGACTTTATTAGATGTTATGTTCACAGATGCACAAACAGAGAAAGTAATAGTGGGGGATTCTTATATGTCTGATCATACATTCCAGGTATGTATCGTCAAAATTGATACTCCTGAACTGCACATAACAGATAATATAATATTTAAAAGACATATTGATGAACTAACACTTAATCATTTATTGCTTTCTTGAAGAGGGAGCAGTGGAAGGATATGGAAAAGATTCCAGGCTTCAATAACAAATTCCATACATTCTATGATACTTTCATGTTTCATTTCAACAATTCATTTCCTTACAGAAAAATTGAACCCACATATAAAAGGAAACCATGGTATACCAAAGAACTACGCGAATTACACAATACTGTCTGTGAAATGTCTAGATTAGCTAAATCCACTGATAATGATACTATCAAAAATAGATATATGAGTTTGAAAAACATATACCAAAATCTAAAAATTAGTACAAAACATACCTACAATAATAACAGGTTAGCTAACAGCACAAATATAATGAAGGAAAGCTGGAAAATAGTTGGAGAAATGGAGCAGGGAAGTAGGAAAGAACGTATGACCGTTCCTGATACTATAAACTATAAAGGACAGGAAATATCAGGTATATCATGTATAATGAATGCATTTAATGAATACATTGTAGATGTTCCATGAGATAAGTCAAACTACAGCAATATCAAACTCCCTTCTCGTGAGTTAAAATATTTTTTCTTCATCCCAGTTACAACCACTGAAGTTGATTCAATATTGAAAAGATTATCGCTGAAGCCATGTCCTGGCATTGCACTTTCTATATGAGCCCTTAATTTATCTCATCAA
>WOGP01006610.1:0-12264 GCA_015342065.1 Leptinotarsa undecemlineata | reverse complement strand
TATTTTTTTTTCTTCCGTTATCAGTAAGAATACGGAGAGTATATAAATGAGTGTATAAAAATAAACTCAAAACTCCCAACTTACTCTGAAACCAAAACACGTCGTATCAGAAAACGTCTTATGATTTATTCATTTTTTAAATTTAATAAATTCTTCCTTTTCTGAAAGACACTGGAAATGTTACAAGGCTCATTTCACCCGGGAATTATATTAAGAGAGGAAGAAAATTACACGCCATTCGAAACTTCAGAAACGGCTTGTAAAAAGTTTCAATTTGCATTTAAATTAATTGAGGTCAAGAATTAATAGATGCATTTTGATGCATTGATGAGTTCAATGAGACAATGGGAACCATTCTGACTTTTAACATATTGGACAAATTTAGTGATTTGATTCGCGTATTTCATTCGATATTGGAAACCATTTCAGTTTCAGAAGAGTGAAAGTTTTTAATTTGAAAAATGAAAAACTATCTCATACCAATTAATTTCTTTATTCAGAACACAAGCATCTGAACGTTTGTTTTGAAAGATCTTCAGTCATTTCATGAAACTTTATGTGAATCAGACAGGATGATATATTTCATCTAATGTAAATAAAGTACTCACATTCATCGTGATCTTTGGCGGTGACAGTAAGTACGGTGTGTTGTATATCTTCATTTTCGTCAACTTCCGCTTCATATAGGGCCTTATCGAAATAAGGAGGATTGTCATTCTTATCAGCGATTCCAATGCGGATGAATTTGGTCACTGAAATGAAAAAAAAAAGAATTGTAAATCAAAAAATAGTAGTTGAAAGATAGAGGAAATCAATATGCAAAAATAAAAATGACTGTTCATTCCCGAAGACGGTAGGTTAGGTAAGGTGTGTTTTCTTCACTCTAGAAAGACCTTTCAAACTATCGAATACTCGCTCATCCGAATATGATTTCCAGGGGTGTATAATTCACTGTTTGTGAACTAAAATTATTTAAGAACCTGAGGGTATATGGAAACTTGGGAAAAAGTGCAATTTCCCTTGCCTTTTCACCAACACAAACAAGATAATATCAGCCAAACATTGAATTTCCTTTTCCAACCTCCTTTTTTGAACTGGCACGCGCTGGAATATTTCGGAAGATATGTTATAACGTCAATAATAGAATCCGTAAAGTTTTATTAACGTATCATTTTTCGAGCAAAATTATTGCAGAATCGATATTCTGTTTTTTTTCATTCCTTTCATCCCTGATTTCTCAAATGTGGGAATAAGGAAGAACGATCATTTCGATTCTATACTAAGTAATCTTATGAGCTTGTTATTCGAAAGACGAAATAGTCAGAAATAACAAACTTATAGCAATTTCTACGCAATTCAATATGTAAGAAACGTATTTTCACCTTCTTGAGTGAAATAACCTGATAAAGTTATATTTCGATCAAGTAAAATCATATAATCTTTCTGAAGTAAAGGAAATCAGGAGTAAATAGAAGATGAACTTCAACTGCATAACCATCCTCATTTTCTTTAATAGCGGAAATAACCATATCAGCATAACGCCTTTTAATGAATATTAGCATTTATATAACCTTACACGGAAAATCAGGAGTCAAGAAATCTGGTAGGCAATCCAAGCTAACACTCCTTTACAGGAGCAGGTGCTCCATTCTACCTCAAATAAAAACGATTCCAAGAATTTATTTAGAATAACAATCAAAATTTGTATTCATAGATCAAAGATTTCAGATCAATCAATTACATTTTGATGAATTCGGTGAAAGTACTGAAAAATTATTTACTTGACCAGGAATACCAATTTTTTTTTGTACATTCCCGAACTGAAAAAGTTGTAAATTATTCAAATTCCGCCAAAGTCCTTCCTTTTCATTTCCTGACAGCAGTGCTTGAACTGGTCTATATTTATCAGGTGAAGATTTATATTTTCCTCTGCAATATACCATGAAATAGATTTATAGATTTATTTATAGAGTTATCGAAGTAGACTTCAACCTAGCCCAGAAAATTAGTTTCTATGACCTCACTAGTTATGAGTCTCCGTGCTAGGAATCGCCACGTTGACATATAAGACCTTCTCAATCCTGGCCTCTTCAGATTTTTGACTGTTGTCATTCATAAAGAGGTGGCAGCTGATATCGTTGATTAAGTTGAACTCCATCAGGATATAATTTATTACCTCTCTTGTAAAACATTTGCTGCTCATGAAATACCTCCAGAATATCGTTTTTTTTCAAGTGAGAAAATGGCTTATTGTTAACAGATAAACAATATTTGCTTTTTTATAGCAAGAGCTGTCCTATTACTCTTGATACTTGAATTTTATACTATAACAATTTTCAATTGAAGGTAACTCATATACAACTTGAACTGTGAGCTAACGACAACAATGTTAAATGTTAGAACTAAATTTTTACCGGGGTCATTTTTATTCTCTATGCATCGCCATTGTGAATAATTGAAAAGTAAGATTATTGTATTAAATTTGCCACCCGTAACAAGATTGCTTCTGCATATCGATAGGATGTATGAGCGAATAGGTGAACCAGTCCGTTGAATACTTTGAAACATCGGTTTACTGATCAACACCTCGCAGGTCTATTATATTTGCGTCCTTAACATGCCATAACTAGTCAATCGGTTTTTTCATTATCAAGCGTCCTTATCTACATAGACGTAGTGTGTTCTGTTTTTTATGAAGGTGACTTTGTTTTGTATTCATTAAATATATTTTATTTTTATTTTTATTTATTGAATAGACTATTATATTTATTAACTTTGAAATATAAGCTAGAATTGGCCGATACTTGTTTTTCAAAATACATTATCATAGATTTTCATCACATTTACTCTTCATTGGGAGATAATTAGTTGACCTAGTCGTTAACCTAAGGTATAAATGTTCGGTAAACGCAGGTATAGCTGTCATTAATTAGTTCCTAGTTATTAGTTACTAGGTAGATAGTAATATTTCAAAAAGTATATATGAATGACAATAAATGTGGAATTAAGTTTGTTAGTGAACATGCTTGAAAAAGCTACTGTGTAGCGAAACACGTGTTGCGGATTTGTTAATCTGTTCTAGTGAAAATCTAGCAATAAAGTGTTTTTCAAAATACATCAACTTTAAGAAAGTTCTTGAGGTAACTAAACAACTGACAAATAGCTGAATGATATGATTGAATTTTATTATTTTTATAGTATTAAGATGGATGCCGTAGCAGGTCCAAGTAATGTACAATGAAAACGGAAGTTTATATCGTTGCAAGAAAAACAGATTGTCTGTAGAGTGTACGAAAATTTAAAAAATACACTCCGTAGAGCGGAAGCTGTAGCCCAGTGTTAAATTTTAACGGGAATATCTGTATCGACAATTACATTGTACGTGTAAAAAAGGTGACTGGGATTGTGCAAGCTTCAAAAGTACATTGCCAAAAGTACATTGTCGTGGTAGAAAAAAAATGTTATTGGACGAGTACCAGAGAAATTTTGTACACTAAACTATTCATTCTTTCTTTTTTGAGAATAAAGCGCCAGCCCTCGAATTCGTTAGTACGAAGGTAATGGATAATGATCTCATTCCAAAAATGAGCAGAGAGAAGTTAAGGAAAATGATAAAAGCAGATTCAAAATTTATATATGCCAAACGATCCCGTGAATCTGTCTAAATAGAAAGAGAAGATATAGCCTCATGGCGATGGAGATATCTTCGCTCTATTAGAGAAATGCGGTCTGCTCACGAAAAGATGTATTATCTGGACGAAACGTGGGTGAATGCTGATCACACCGTATCTAAGATAGACGATAGTGCCCTAATTTTTCTATCCGAAATGACGGGAGATTATCACAAAGACATGGACGCCCAACGCTTTGAAGGATAGTTTGAATCCCTCCTTTCACGAGTCGAGCCGCCAAATTCGGTAAAAGTAATAGATAACGCTTCTTATCACAGCCGATTAGTGGAACAGCTACCTACCATAACCACCAAAAAAGCAGACATGCAGAGTTGGTTAGGACAGAAAGGAATTTCATTTTCCGGGGTTACGGTTAGGGCCGAGCTTATATGAGTGCCATTAAACAGCATCGCTGAAAAATTTCATCAAACTTCATAGCGAGTATAAATCAGTGTTCATGAAAACAATATTTTTGACTGGTTGTTATAATTTTCGAAGCTTCAATAATTTCAAGGCACCTCTTATGTCACAGGTAATGTAATGTAGAAGTTAGCCTAACAGAACTAATTACAAAAATAGTAGGAAGTATTAAATGAAAAAAGGAATACGATTTTATGTCTTGACATGTAAATTATTTGAGACAGGCTTCATTCAACATAATCCAACAAATATTTCGCCACTTATATAAACCTGCTCTCTTGAAAGACTTCAAGACACTCGACCAAATTTTTTTCCTGCCTTCGATTATTATACGGTATTAGAAAATACTATTATCCGATCATGAATTTCAAATGGTCTGAAGCTGAAGCTGAGCTGAAACTGTGAGTTTTGTATAATGTTCACGTTTTTTTAATAGTCCACAAAGTTTCACAAACGAAAACATCAATCTAGGTATCTCTTTTAAAAATCGAAAAACAATTTTAATATTGAATTTCGAATACAAGCAGTAGAAATGTCGTCTTTATTTCTTCTCATTACTCATTTTTATAGTGCCGTGAAATTGTATAACTAACTGCCTACTTAATTAAGGTCATATAGATTAAGTGATTTCAAAAAGAAGTTGGTACAGTCTTTGAAAAGTGGACAGATTTTTTCAAATAACTATAGGTTTATCACGCGGCACATAATATAGTTCTGATAAGACACAATTTCTCCAAAAAGTGGCTATGTTATTTTGAACGGTGAAGTTTGAAAACAGCGATTGCTTACAATTCTGCATTCTTGGCTAAATTATAATAATCAACTTTCAGTATTACACATTAAAAATAATCATAAATTGTTCAGAATCATTTTCGACGGTTACCAAAATGGAACCACTCGACGCCCCAGAAAAATGCACCTATTTACTCAAAAAAACAATGGAGTATAAGTGTTCTTACTCGAGTCACGAAATTCCCCAACATAAAAGTTTCACATTGCATCTCGCGAGGTGCACTCGAAGATGAGATGTCGCCACTAGACAAGCAAAGCTGAAAAGTGGAAAGTGCTGGCTTAACGAAAAGCCGTTTAAAAAGCACTTTCGTGTCCGGAAAATGTTCCATAGAGAGGAAAAACAACTCCGACAAGATGAAATGCATCGCCCGTTCAGCCTTCGGAAGTATTTTGAACTTTTGTGTTTGTTACACATGAGTATGATCAAAAACAAACCTGTCTTTTAGAAATGAGGATGATAAGATAATAATTCACTTCATTCCAATGAATCCAATTAGGTGAATTTTTTTCATTTTCATATTGCCTTTTTCTTGTCTCTAACCTATTGAACGATGCTTTTTATAGATCATTAAATATGAAGAGATTAAAGAAATTCATGAAAAAAATGCCAAATATAAAAATTTGTGGATGAAAAGTACGTAGAGAAAATAGAAATATTATGAATTTTATCAAAAGTAGGAATGTATGAACGAAAAGAAAAGTATTGGACGTATTGAAAAATCTTAACAGAATTAAAACCTATAGAACAGAGAAGCAAAACTTGTAGTATTCCATTTTTTTACATTTCATTTTATTTTGTTTGCTACACAATCTGAAATCAAAGATCTTTTTGCCAATTCTAACTTGTAGATTATACCAGACCAATTATTTAAATTTCTATTTTATATATTCACAAATCTGTAATTCTTCTGAACAGTCTACAGAAGTACTCCAATCAAATTACAACCAGAATTCCGACATCTATCACCTGTTGTCTATTTTGTTTATTTCAATTCATGTTAGGAATAAGGTATACAATTGACGTCAACTAGTACTTGTTTTGTTCAGTTATAAAGCATATTTTCGTTCTGTAGTGTAACGTAGAGTGAGAATTGAGGTATAGAGAGATATATATTTACTTTTAATAATGCCATTTTTATTATCGATGATCTTAGTGTTTGAAGTGTTTGTTAAAATTTGAGAGACTATTCCTTGGATTATCCTGGGGATATTTTGTCCTTTGGTGATTTTTGGTTGGGCGCTTTCTAAGATAAGGAGTCAAAAAGAAATTCGACAATAACAATTTATTACCAAAAAGCACAAGTAATGATTCTTAATCTACAAGAACTGTTGAAATTGACTACCCCTCGCTCGGATGCAAAATTCCATTCCTCTCATCATCGACTCCCGAACTCTTTTAAAAACACTAGGATCACTTACGAGACATACCTACTATTCAAATTGAATGTCTGTATCCGTTTATGGTAATCGGAATATTGTTGATAAGTGCCAACGGAATTTTCAAGTACCAACGGACTTTTTACTTGGTAGGTCCAGTGAAGTACGCTTAACTTTTATTTCGGCTACGTTAATAATTTTAAAATTACCAAAATTGTTATTTCTCACTTTCAGTTAGTGGGCATACTTGGAAACCGGCTGTGAATCAAATCATCTAAAAGAACAATTCTAATGAAATCAAAAGCCAATAACATAGAGAGAGGGAGAACAATTCGTTCAGGCTAGTCTCTTTTCCCTACACTGCAGGTTAATGTACTGACACCTATCAGGAAACAACTCCTCCGCTGGCTAATACCACGAACGGTGTTGGAATATATCCGGCAGGTGTCAATGTAGGATTATTCACTGAAGTTATTCCTGGCGATACAACTGCCGCAATAGATTTTCATTTATTAAAACAAACTTGCAGACCGGTTTTGGGCTGTTTGGCCACTCTTCAGTGCAAGGTAATGTCTGTCATCAACATAAAGTCGATGATTTTTGATAATTGAAAATCGAATTCATTTAGAGTATCATTTCTCGAACTAGGCTGAATCGCACAACAAACAAAAGATTTGTCATCGTTCCATTTGCCTGTGAACGAGGTAACCAAGCGAAATTTGTCCAATTCCTCATATAACGAAAAAAATTCCACATAAAGTCAGTCGGCAGTTGTATCGCCAACAGCATATACAGGAATAATTTCAGTGAAGAATCCTCCACTGACATTTGTCGGATGCCAATGCCATTCGTGGTATTATTGTTGATCTCCAATGTATTGTATTATTCTTGTATTATTATTGATCTCCAATGCCATTCGTGGTATTAGCCAGGGAAGTAGTTGTTTTCTGACAGGTGTCAGTCCATTAACCTACAGTGTAGGAAGTTGAGACTGACCTGAACGAATTTTTCTTTTAGATGATTTGAAAATTGTTATTTTCGAATTTATTTTTCGCCCCGTTTTTTCAAAACTATCAGAAATCATCAAAGGACACAACATCCTTAGAATAGTTCACCGACTAATCTCTCAATTTTTGCCGCATGTTTGATAAACACCCTGAATGTCTTGAACCGATACTGATTTTATGGAGGGTGAAGTTTTGAAATAGTATTTTCTGTGTCTGACTTCGTAAAGAGAACACGTAGTCTTTATTCAAATAAAATTTTGGAAAATCATCATTAATAACTTCCAAATGTTGATGTATTTGCAGATATGAATTCAAGGAAGTGAATTCAAGTGAATTATATGAAATCATATTATGAATTCGTTAATTGTAAATAATCGTAGTCATGAGGATATTTTTACAACACATTATCTGTATTATAGTGATTATTATAGCATATAAACAAAAATAAATTCAATTGATTGGACTTTTGGGAATAATTGGAGAGAACGTCTTGGACGTGTCTGGCTGCACTATCAAAAATAGGTCTGAGTTGGCTTCTGCTGGAGACTGCTGGAATCTCGGATCACAAGAATCAGATGAGTTTATTTGAAGAAGTCTGAAATAACCTTGAGAACAAGATTATACAAAATAATTATTACTTGAATTTATGAAATATATTTCATTTTTAAATGTTATTTTGCGAGATTCATATGTTTATTTTTATGAAAATTTACGGAAACTTTGTTTTATTTTTAACTGTTATTTGCTCATTTTCTCAATTATGTATGATTTGAATGCTTTCTGTTGATGTTTCTGAACAATCGTCAAATTAATTTCGGAACACTGGATAGGCATGGGATATTAACAATGTATTAATCTGAAGAGTTCAGAATATGTTCGATTCTACAAAAATTGCATCTATATTGTGCCCTTTTGATGTTCCAAACGGACGTCAACATGATATTCAGCTTTTACGTACCAAAATCATCCATTGAACGTCAACTGAACTGAAACTTGACCATTCTAATCCAACAGATGTCCATGAAAGACGTGCAGATGTGCATAGCGATTATTCAGATGGAATAACGTCCATGGGACTAAGTTGTGCTTAGTTAGTTGGTCTACAGCGAAGCGTTTCGAAAAGGGGTACAGTTTTCCTAGAAAATTCTGTAGATGGCGTCCAAGTGATAGCCCTCAATTTGGCTAGTCATTCCAATTGAGCACATTTTGATCTCGATCAAGAAATGAGTAAGATAACGTTATAAAGATGAATAAACAAAATAAGTCCCATGTCGATTGACAAAACCACATGCACATATATATGATCGAGGCAGAGAAAAAATAACAAACAGAAGAAATATAAAATTCTTTCTGTTAGCAGAGAAAAATTGATAATTGGTTTCAATAACTACTACCTGTACAATATATGTTTATAGAAAATTGTAAAATTATTACAAATGGTGATTGTTTCTCATAAGCTATCATTGCAAATGAATATTCATAGGAAAATAATGTTTTCCAAGTCTACTGAAGTGTTTCAATGAAGTAAATGAAAAAAGAGAAAATGGTTTAAGTTCTTATATCTAAATCTTAATGACCTCAATTTTTGGTGGAGGAATAGGTGTCAGGTATATATTTCCAAAACCCCAAAGTTTTGAACTACGGAATATGAGGCGACATTTCAAATATATATCATTTCAATTTATAAATGAAACGAGAGTCTTACATGTACTCAGGAAAGGTACTTACGTTGAAGCAAGTGAAGAGACACAATTCCCCAATAGAAATGAAGTATAGTATTCAAGACGATTTAGAGAAGCGATGGAAATTTAGAGACGAAGAAATAATTCCATTCAAGAGAAACACATAATTAATATTTGCGATGTCTGACTACCTGTACTCAATTGCCCTCATGTTATGTCAATTTATTGAATACATCTGTATTTAGGCACTCCCATCACCAATGGAATAAATTCAAAAACTTGAACCCATTTCACAGAAATATACCTTACAGTCAGACCTCAATTGATTATAATGAATGCAATCAGCTACATAAAAACGCATCGCCATTTGTTGTTCCACTATCTGACCATTCAGGAACTACACTTTCACTGTTAATATCACAAGATATTTGCCTATAACTCTCAACATCATTTTATTTTACTCATGAAGAACAAAAGAACAACAAATGTTATGTCATGAAAAATTTCAAATCCTTTTATCGCATTCTACAGCTACGTCTATGCATCATATCGGTTCAGAAGTCGGAATATGAATACCACGCAATTTGTATCTGAAGAAATACAACGCTTTATGTTCCTTCAATTTGTATTCGAAATTTGCCTTTCGAGTATTTACGTTCCTTGCAATATTTTCCGCACAGCACTTTGGCAGCGGGTGTGAGACATTGGTATATATGTTAGTGGGACTCGGATGAAATATGATAGAAATAAATTGATTGAAATGGGGTTTGTGTTTTTCCTTGTCGATATCATTCGTAGAGCTGAGGATTATATCAAGCAATAAATTCTCTTTTACAGAGTGCTCCTACAGAGGCTTCCTGCTTTTTTTAAGAAGAAGTGTTTTAAATGCAAATCCAATAAATGTTTATTCACATGAATATCATTGAAATATCCTGCGAAGCATGAAAATTCAAAAGTCATCCCCACAGTTTATTATCACCCTCAGATGTTAGAACGGTAAAACCATCAATCAGTTCATGTTTCTAAGCTATATAGGTTCATCGTCAGCTTATTTAAAAATTCTTCAATAAGAGAAAAACAACATAGCAATAGTTGATACAATATAATAAAATACTTACATGGAGAAGAAAATTTTATAATGGAGAAGAGAAAATTATCACATTTTACCAATAAATAAATGTTCACAATGACATGTTAATAGTAATTAATTTTTTATATTCAGGGGCACGACAAAAGTCATTAAAAAAATCATTACTCTTAACATGTCATTGTGACCATTTATTCATTGGTAACGTGCGATAATTTTTTTTCTCCATTATAAAATTTTCTTCTCCAAGTAAGTAATTTATACTTCATTGTATTAACTATTGTTATGTTATTCTTTTTTCATTGTAGAATGTTCATATCATAAGCTGATGATTGCACTGTTTCCTTTCTTTTTAGGCCGTTTGCTCCGTTAGTTATTGAAATAAGTAGAGCATGTGGTCGAGGTTCATTAATTGACTGTGTTTGAAGTTAAATTTGGACGCCACCCAGTTCTTTTTGTCTTGTCCGAAAAGGGAAAACAAGATGCAGAAAAAAAGTTGGCGTACACTTTGTGTAATATTTCATCAATTTGAAAATTTTCATATCGATATTCAATAATCACAAATAAAGGAATCTGAAGTCAAACAAATACTTTCATTATTAACTATATGATAATAGAACATATAACATACAAAAAAAATTATACTCATATAAACAATTCTGTGGGAATTGACATTGCTATATTAACTAATGATTTTAAATCAGTTCAACCCATATAAAACAATAATTCATCATGTGATGACCATGTTCAAGAGTTTTTAAAAATGAGGCCGATCGTCCAGTACTGTACGAGGGCTATTACACACAATTATGATGTAAATAAATAAGGTGTCAGGTAACACATGAAAAATATTGAAATTAGTTTAGGTATACTACCCTGAATAGACTAAGCAGTAATATGATATTCCACGAAGTTGGTTGAAGATCCACTCCAATGTCATAACCAAGTAATAAAAAGAAAGACAACTAGGGGGGTAGATGAAGCATCCTTGGGCTGATTAGTTTTTGACAGTGTTTTCAGATGGACCACCCTCTCAATGCTCATGATCAAATCCGGAGAGGTGATTGTCTGGGGAAAGTAGTTCATCTTGAATGGTTGAAACGGGCCGCAAAGTTGAACAATGTTCCTTTCGTCTTCACCAAGAAAGAAACTAGCTACAATCAGGAGAGACGATAAGAGCAAGAAAATAATCCATCTTTGGAACATCTCGATTATGAAGATTATTTGACTTTTCATGGAAATGGTTTCAGCCCACGACGACAAAATGACGGACTGGACCAAAGCAGTAACTGCCATCAGAAAAATGAAGGAAACCAATAGGAAGTATTCTCGTACATTTGAGCTTAACTTAAATTACATGGGGTAAAGGTTCTCCAGAAATTCCACCTCCATAAAACATTTCAAAGAAACCAAAAATTCAGAAAATATGTTCACCAAAAAAATTTGCAAAAACTCACCTCACCGAGGTTAAATTCACGTCACGTTACAGAAACAAACAAAATATGGTCACTAGATTTCATGCCCAATTAACGTAGGAATTTTTGAAGTTATGAATAATCCACTCTGGATATGAATTCACTCACAAATTTGCTTTTTCTGTTAGAGTACACTAAGGTCGACTAGCGTCGTTCCTCACACGAACAGAAACCTATATGAGTTCGAAAGATGTACTGAATGATGGTTTTACCGTTCTAACATCTGATACTGATAACTAATTGTGGGTACGAATTTGAGTTTTTATGGTTCGCAAATCTACTGTACTCCACTTCGAGATATAATAGACTTCTATCACAGATTGAAATATCCCTTTGAAAAACGTGTTCGCCATATATCAGAACTAGAGCATTGCTCTTTTGAGGGGTGTTCTGCTAACCATCATCAGGATTTGGCTGAAATTAACCACTACAGCTGAAATAGAGAAATTCATATTCATGCCAAACATTCATTTGTAATTTGACTTCGGTAAAAAGAAACACATATTCAAATGAATGCTCAGTACTGATTATTGAGTCTATTTATTGTTGTTTCGTAATAACTACTCGGGAGAAAGAGTAATGATCCATTTGTGAGGTGCACTTGGTCGCAGCTTAGTGTTGTCCATAGTCTTTCGAAGCCTTTCTCGCATGGAACAACATTCTTTCCCGTTCAGAAATACTAAGGACGATTTCTTTACACCAGGTGAGGGACTGCCAATGGGATCGCCACTTTCGCCAGTCATAGCCAACATA
>WOGP01006609.1:0-12265 GCA_015342065.1 Leptinotarsa undecemlineata | reverse complement strand
AAAAATTTAAACTTGTGCTTCTAGCGAATCTACGTATTCTTCAATAAAAAGGTGTTTAAAACACTTTTTAGGCTTTTCGTTACAACACAGGGTGTTCTATTTTTAAGATGAAAAAATTACTTATAAGTAAAATATAAAACGCCTTTTGTGTAAAAAGCAGAAGAGATAAGTATAGGGAACCCTAATATAGTTTTGAAGGGAATCTACTCATGCGTCAATTTACGCCATTAAATACGGCGTATTCCATTCAACTTTGATAAGTTATTTAATTAAATGGATGTCCAAATTTTAAGGCAATTTGTTTCGCCATTCGGAATAATATTGCATTAAAAATTTCATGTGGTAGTTAACTTTAACCTTTGTACTAAGCAGCACATTCAATCACGAGCAGCTCGTTACACGTTACAGGGTGAAAACAATTTTTAAATTATGGTCTGTATTTTTTAATTTCTGGAAATTTCTCAGAAACAGTCTGTTTTAAGTATAGGAAATATAATAGTAACTCGCCTTTATTTTGTCTATAGTATCTAAAAATATAAAAAAATATAGGGTGTTCCATAAGAAAAAATATAACTTTGGTACTGTATATTCCAAAATAATTTTGGAATATGCTCCTCATGGACCCACATATACTGAAAGTTTTTCCAGAATTTATCATGTACCTGATTAGTTTTGTCCTTATCTGTTGTTATATAAAACACTTTGTAGAATAGTTGCTACTTCTACTGATATAGGCTACCGTGTAACGAAACGCGTCTTAAATGAAATATATTGGGTTTGTTCGCAAACAGGACTTGTGTACTTGCCAACTCAATAACTCAACTACTACAAACTTCCTTACCTTATCTTAAACTTATAGGAGAAATTATTGAATTTCGATCGAAACTGTTCTAATGAGTTTTTCCGTATCAACAATGTATAGAAAAATACTGTTATAGCATGTGGACTGAGATCCTTCAACTCTGACAAAGGTTCCATTCCAAACAACTTGTTAACTCTTGTACATAATAATTGCAGCTTGAAAACAGGTTAAATTATGTATCATGCAAGGTAGTAATTAACATTAGGAGCACTCAGAATGTGATATAATCAGTTATAGTGGGAAATTATTCAATTCAGGTAAGATGATGGTCTATGCAGAATATAGAAAATATTAAAATCGCCTTGAAAAATTAGTTTTAGTCACCTCCTGATGTTGCAAGCTTGACAACTCTAGTTCATAAAAACCTTTCCTATATTTGATAAACTAATGATTCACAAGAAATTCAACAAAAAATAAATTTCAATGCAATGAAAAAATGTTACTGTTATATTCACCAACTTTTATGGTTGTTTCATATGTTCTTTCAACGGTATATGTTTGAGTTAGCTCATGCCACTGAAATAATGATTTTTTTTCCAGATTCACAAAATGTAGAAAAAGATTTAACGAATCCAACCATTGGATCTGAAATACAAAGAATGCCGTTATTGGAACGAATGAAAATACTGAATCCTACCGAAATGATAGAGAGGCTCAAATCCAGAAGTTCACTAAATTTGCAAAGACCATCTGAGGACATGGCTCATCCTGAAAATACTGATACCCGACTGGGATCAGAGTTAGAAGAAAGCGAAAGTAGTGGTGCGAGGTCACATAAAAATATCCACACACACAACCAAGGACCTCATAAAGAACATGAGAAAGGGCATTTTCCTGAACATGACAAAAAGCATCATCCATGGCAAGGGCATGGACAAGACCATCATCCAGGGCATGGACAAGACCATCATCAAGGCCATATTATGCAAGGGCATAGAAAGGGCCACCGAGGGGTTTGGCCCACGCACCGATCAAGTGAGCTTGAAAACACAGAAACAAATAGTTCGTCCCGAGAGAGCACGATGGTGGTAAATCCAGGGTTTGAAAATGAAATGCTGGGCGAGTCTATGAACTTTACTGGATCAGAAATTGAGGGTTCCAAAAATTTTTCGGAAGGATCTACCCCAAGTAACTCCGAAGGAACTTTGGAGACTCAGGCAAGGGAGGATGAAATTCCCATGAAGTTCAATGTTGGTGCCAGAGCCAACGAATTGATTCAACAGCTGAAGGAGAGGCAAGAGATGAGGAAAGCTAATTTGAAGTCAGTTCTGCAGACCTCGCGCAGTAGTTTAAGTGATTCTGTGAAGCCTTTGGAAGGAATGGTCGCGACTATAGAAAATTCTGGTGAGTTTTCAGAGTATCTCATGGAACTTTTTGACCATAAGGATATAATTCAAATATTCATCGATTCATTAGTAATCATCCAATATTATTGGTAGTTATCTATATAGTGCGCACACAAATAGTTTCTCCTTCTTAACTTCTGAATGTGATAAGATACTAATGTCGAACAAAATTGGTGCAAAAAAGAATCATTATTTGTACTTTTTGGTAAGAGAAACAATGGTGGTGCATCACTCGTCACTAAAAAAGGGCTATCAACTTTTTGCAAAAGAAAAGGATGTTCTTCTGATACTTCGGTCAATTTTTATTTCAATTATCCATTTCTATCTTTTTTATTTTTGGAATTCGGATTAGCCGTTCTCAAGTGATTAACAGTTTCATATTTGTCTGAGAATCTGCAGAAAAACAATAAATATCATAGTTTCACAAGAAAAATGTATTCTAAACACTCCGAATTGTTTACAAATTCATTTTCTACATTATCAAGTGGTCCTGGGGTGATTTCGTTGCTAACAACTTTTTTCTAGCCATAAGTTCTGAAATGAACTGCCATCATGACAGATATCCTCTCAAAAACAACTATAGGCATCATGTTAGGTGATCTTGTTGGCCCTTTGGAGAGACCACGTTTTCATGTCTGACGGTTTAGATAACTGACAAAAACAAAAGAATTTTTAACTAAAACTACTTTAAGCAAGATGATGTATCTCTTTATTATCACAGACTGATTGGTAATAGCTTCAAGTTGAAATCTGAAGCCTCAGTTACACAACCGCAGTCTATTTCACAGCTCATGGTTAGGTCAAAGGGGCAACCTTGAGCATGTCATATAATGTTAACGGTTTACGTTTATTTGGTACGACCATGATACATCATTTTGTACATTATTTTATCACATGATTTTCACATACTGAAAATCTAGGCTGGCTTTCAAAGTAAGGTAAAATTGAAACCAGTCTGCAACGAGATAGTTTCACTGCTTGGGAGCCAATTGATTTTCCTATTTCATCCAAATCTCTGGTGACTTAAATATTTCTGATTATCTATTTAATATCGCTTGAAAAATAAAAAAAGACGCCCCCGGGTGGGCTCGAACCACCAACCTTTCGGTTAACAGCCGAACGCGCTAGCCGATTGCGCCACGGAGGCTTGATGTGAACAAATAGTTCTATACAAATATTATTTTTACTGACTCTCAATGAATTATTCAATCTTGCTTTTAATTTTATATTTTCTAAATTTAATTATCCTCAATTCCTTGCTTTAATAACATTCATCCAACTAAAAAAATTGAAACGGGTAGGTTTTTGACAAAATAAATTGTATAAAATAAGATATGTATGAATAACTATCGCCCTGTTTGATATTTCCGTATTATCATAAATTATTGAAAAAAATCATCAAATCAAAGTCAGACTGTCAAATATTCAGCACCAATTTGAAATTGATTATTACAGAAATTACACAACTTTGGTGTGAAAGGAAAATTTATAGTTGGTTTCATAATAACTTGTATGAACTGAATGAAATGGTAGAAAGTAGGTACTTACAAATTAAAAATCTGAAAATTATTTTCCTTACAAATAACGTAAAGTGTAGGTACTTGAATACGATTTTCATCGAATATTGAACAGTTCCATCATATCTATAGGTAGATATATAATAACTTCATTTTGTTCGGAAATGAAAATGAATATATAGGTACCTATTCATTGATATAGCTGTGGACCAATCCGTTGATTTCCAAATTTTCGAAAAATCGAATATTAAAGATGCTTTCAAAACTGCTCGTACCTACACGTCGACAAGTTTTGGGTATAGTATAAAGATCTTATTATCTTTATACTATACCTTAGTAAAAAAATGCGTGAAGGTGTTGGAACCAGCACATGACAACAGGTTTCTAAATTCCTTCGGAAGTTTAAAAATCGAAAAATTTGGAATGAAATCTACGAACAGCGATATACGTCGCTTTTCATAACTTTCTAGGCTCCGATCATAACTCGTTATTGCTATAATTTTCATTTAGGAATTGTCAGCATGTTGCTTATATTATACGTTCAATTTTCTTATAATGAACTGATCGAAAGTCATTTCACAGGCCGGCAACCAAACTCCATAACCGAAGAAATGGGTAAACCTGTCGGAAATCCTGAAGTAAACAACTTCGAAAATGCTGAAGCAGCTCTGGAGAAAGTTAGAGACCTCGGCAATGGTCTTCAAGAAATAACAGTAGCCAATAAACCATCTCAAATTGAAGTAGATGTTACCACACCCAAAGCAATCAGTGATATAGAGAAACAGGTGGTGAACGCCATCGAAGACGACTCTGTGAAGCTCATTGTTCAGCCAAACATTTTGAAAAGCCAACCTCTGGACGATAGCTTCGAACGAATCCAACCAACCACTTCACTTTTCGGTAGATTTTCACGAAGGAAGAACTCTCAACAAGACAGGAAACAAATGGTTGGAGATCCCTACGTTGGATCTGTCAACCCAGAAAATGTTTCGGAAGAGCAGAACCAAAATGAATTTATGGGATTTGAAACGGTCGGTGATACCAACCCAGCCGTGATCACTCGTGGCAAGTTTGAAATCGGTCCAAGTGCTTTCTCAAACTCCATGGGAGCCATCGTACCCGCAGAGAACCCAACAGATGGGTCTTTCCATCAGAAACCTTCAGACGTATACTTCTTAGGCAACGGAATCAAGCTGCCTTTGAAAATGGTGAAGGACAACAAAGGGGTTATGCATCTCTCAGTTGATCTGGATAAGCTTTGCTCTTGTAATAATATTACGTGTCCGAAAAACCACACGGTATTGGAAAAAGCCGTTGAAACAATATTGGAGAATGAAACAGAACTGAAGGAAAAATTGGAACCAATAAAGTCTGCCAGTAATGAACCCCGTAACGGCAATTATGAAGACATAACTGTGGGTATGGCTTTACCACAGAGTATGCTCGAAGATGATTCATCCATTCAACCACAGGAAATGCAATCAAGAATGAGAGAATTCGAGGATGAGGCGGCTCTGGAAAAATCTCCAGAAGTTGGCACATCCCATCGAAATGAACGAGATACGGTTGAAAAAGAAAAATTGCCATCTAGAAAAAAGATAACCGATAGTTTTGATTCTATGGAGCTTCAGAGAGATAATGCTGGCATTTTAATGAGATCACCGGAAGTCAAATCGGCGATAATTTCCCCTAATAGTCTGCCAATTCCAGATAACCCTCCTGTGCAGACTTCGCAGAATTTCGAAAAGAAACAGAAAAGCAACACCTTTCTTTTGAAAGAAATACGTAAGGATGACGATTCCAATTTTAGCGAAACAACAAAAACTACTCCTTCTGAGACTACCACGAAAGCTGTATTCATCAAAACTTCAAGTTTAGAACCAAACTATCTCCAAGATTTCATGAATAAAAGGCTAGATGATATTAGATCGAAATTGAATGTAAGAAACCAGGAAATGAAGAAGGACTTGACTTTTCCAGAATATTTTTTCAAAAACTTATGGGCTGCTGGAAAACAACAGGCGGATAAAATATTACCCAACTTCAACGTCGATAATACTTCCTCAACTTTGGGTTCCAGATTCGGAAGCCTATTGGATAAAACTGCAGCGGTCAATGACGAGATGTACGAGAATTTAGCATTGATCAATAAACCTTACAAATTCAAGAATCTGGAAAATCAATTGAAGACCAATTTGGCACATATTGGTACCACCGTCGATGATTACAATAAAAGAGACGAAGAGATTTTGAAAGAGGAAGTTGCTGCTTTAGAGAAAATTAACGAGAATCCTGTGGTCAAGAAAGAAGTTGGTATCGTTAGTAATATACTAAAATTTTTCAAGGGACTAGCATCTGATAAGAATAAAAAAAAATAAGGATTTCATGATTTTGTACTTTTTATACTTTTGTAGTTTTAATAAAGAAATGAAAGATTGAGAAAAAGTTTATTTTTTATTTTATCGAAGATATTTCATCATTATTAAATCCATTTTAATTTCTTATAAATAGAATGTTACTTATTATTGAAATTAAAAGTATATCCAAAATAAAACCGTGAAATGGGGCAAATATACAAAACTTGATTGTTAAACTATAAGAAATTTCCAATCATTCATACTTGAACATTAAATGAGTGAATTTGCCCAGTCTTATTGTTTTTTGTTAATAAAAATTCTCTGGGGTAGCAAGTCCTGAAATAATTTTAAAAATACACAGCATTTTAAACTCACAAAAGTTTTCAATAATTATAAGTTCTGGCATTGTTTTCCGTAATATATAATACAAATATAATTTTAAAAACAGGATATCAGAGTTTTACAAAAACACAGATAACACATAAAATATCATTCTGAATGATATAGAAGTAATTGAAATGTCCAATTTCAAGAATTCAAAAAATAATCACAACTATGTGTTATGCTTCTTCTAACCACGAATAATCGTGTTTTTTGCCAGATTATTATAATTGTTTCCATATTTTCCCAATTCAAATTTAATTAAAACTAAGTAATTGACAAATCAAATATTTGTAAAATCTCAAACAATCTGAATGGAATTGAGGAGATGAAAAATCCACTTCCGAGATCTCAAAATATAATAAAAATTATGTAGTTCACCCCCTCTATCCGCGTTACTGTCGATGCTTTGAATACCCTTCTTCGTTTCATAGAAAACTGTATATACCACTGTATGACTCTAAATTCTCTTCCTAGATGACAATGTTAGTAAAAATGTTATACCTTGTCATTGTCTAAATCCTTAGATAAAGGTTATACCTTTGTAGTTATACGTTCTACTTAACATGTTCTGAAGATAAATCATCTATTGTCACCTACCTCTCGACGCTTTGTGTGTGTGTCATTCGAAAATTACAATTTTCTGTCAAATTTTTCTTTTTTCGACATAATCTGTTACAATTTTTTTTCGGTCAGGGGCAACACTACTGAAAACTAATGTATTGTCTTTTTTCCCCGTGGGTTGACCAATAAGTGACTACACTGAACATTATCAAACTTAGTTTGAAGGTGGTTGACAATGTTCCGTGGTGTATTTCATCAGTTCGGACTTCCATTGTCTAATATAATATAAATTAATTTGAAATCCCTGAAAAATTGATGAGAGAGATGATGAGAGATCAATTTTCTTCTCCTGAGGATGCTAACTTTGTTGGCGAAACGCGCGTCGAATGCAAAAATATTAGTTTGGTGTTTGGGTTATTGATCAAAGAAGTTATTCAGCTCTCACACCAAAGGTTCCAATCCCATAGTTAAA
Source organism: Leptinotarsa undecemlineata (assembly GCA_015342065.1). Taxonomy (NCBI): domain Eukaryota; kingdom Metazoa; phylum Arthropoda; class Insecta; order Coleoptera; family Chrysomelidae; genus Leptinotarsa; species Leptinotarsa undecemlineata. The sequence continues at coordinate 4,766 of WOGP01006609.1, read as the reverse complement.
ACTTCATCAATTATTCGAATGTATATCGCCTTACTAGATCGCTTCGCGTACCGCACTATAAGTTCTACTCGAAAGTCTCGAAATGGTCCTGGCTAGCATTCATATATCTCCGCCGCCGATAGTCGTCTTGGTTTCATTCGGGATGAAGCCTTGCTCCCCCATCCTTTTAACTGGTAAAGCATTCATATATCGTAATCGAATACGGCAGAATATTCTTCAAAATTCCATTGAAATCGATAGCATGATTCTCGCCCCTTTTAGAGCGGCAGTGAACATCGTACATTAGCGCGCTCTCAGCGTCACGATTGGTTTATGGCTACCAGTGGCGGCCAGCGTTATTTTTTTGGGGCATGATTTTGAGCCTCTGTTTTAGAATAGTCGAGGTGGGTGGACGTGTAATTATGTGGTGATAGTTTTAAACAAATTGTTTAAGATCAAATCAAAACCATTTTCGTTTATGTTTCACAAGTCGTATGTCGTAATGTACAATAATGTACATTCTTTTAAAGTAACAGTAAATTAGGCTAACGTGTCTTATAAGTACAAATGCGTTGACAAAGAGTAAAGTCGTAGGTCGTAACCGAAGCATTGGACGTTTGGACACTGAATATCTTACAACAAAGGAGTCCATTACTTGGCGGCACTTTGATGTTGAAGGATCAAGTTTCTGTGACCTATAATTTGTGTTCGAGGTGTTTAACGTCATTTTTAACGGTATGTTGAATTTAGAAATATGTCATTTAATGCACAAATGTACATGTTCGAGGTGTTGAATATCATTGTTAGCGTTAAATTCAAATTATTTGAAACTTATCAAATATATAATTTGATTGTAGTCGAGTAATTATTCTGATGTCATCACAATAGATTGTTAGGCCATTTGAACAATTTCAACCTGATTGGTTCAATTTTACCATGTCCAAATTCGTGATATTGATGACTTGTTTATTTTGTGGAAATTCATCTTGAATTAAATGATGTAGAAATAAATACTCCGTCTACTTTCCACTTACTTTATTTATGATAATACGACCAAGGTTTCGGTTTTTACACCATTCTCAAGTATTCTATTACTACTCATACTACTCCAAATTCACTAACCACTCGATGAAACTTTTAGATCGACAGTAATCACAGGTTCATGGTTTCTGTTCCGTGCTGAGTGTCCATCCTGTGGTTTGGACGTACTATGATACAAATTGAAAAGTTACATTGGACCAGTATTGCCAATACAGATTTTTTCAGTATATTTTGAACGCCACTGTGTTAACCTGTTATATTTCTATCAAAAATAAAGTAAATTCGTCCTATAGACTAGTTTGTATGTTGAATTTGGAAATATATTATTCAATACACAAATTTTCGTATTTTATTCAGTTGAAAGCATTGAAAGCAAACAATTTGTTTTTGGCGCCCATAAGAATGTCAATATGGATAATTACGAAATGTCAGTTGTCAATTTCGCCAGTGCTGTCGACTGAGTTGGCTTGGGTTGTGGCGATAATAATAATGAAGTGATTTTCAAATAATACAGATCATTTTCAGAGTGCCCAGTATGGAAATCGAAAATTTTAACTTTAACCAGATTTGTAGGACATGCAAATGTGTTACACCTCACATGCGGTCCCTTTTCGAGGGATACGAAAATTCTCATCAAAGTCCCCGTATTGACGAGATGCTAATGGCCTGTGCTTCAGTTCAGGTAAATATTCATAACGCCTTCCATGGAAAATATTTACAAAATTAATTTCCACTTGTTTTTTTTTGTAACAGGTGATATGTGGAGACGGTTTGCCGACACTAATTTGCCAAATATGTGTGGAACAACTAAAAAACGCGTTCATCTTCAAGCGACAGGCAGAAAAAGTAGACATAGGACTAAGGGAATATGCGAAAAATATCAAAGTGAACGAAATAAAACAAGAACTTCAAAATTCTGAGTTTATGGGTAAGGCTTTCTGCTTTCTATGCAAGTTGCATTCATATGTCATTATTTTCTTCAATAAATATGTGATACCAGGAAAGGTCTATTTATATATTTAGTTTACTGTTGAAGTTTTCAATTTGTTGATTTTCAATTCCCTCATCAACAATTGAGGTCTCTGAAACTATTTTGATTTTGAAGTCCCAAATTGTCAAGTATTTCAAAACAAAATATTTCTCATTAATTCTCCAGTATTCCTAAGAATCTGTTATTTACCTACTAGTGCAGTATTTGTTCAAAATCTTCCTTTTTAATATTATTCCTCATTCACAAAAATTAGTATTATGTCATAGTTAGAAATTTAAATTGTTACAAAAATTGGAATTATAATGTATCCCCCACATTTTCTTTATTATTGCTACCTGAATAAAACTGTCAAAAGCAGCTTTGAATGCTAATTACACTTGTTGATCATTTTTTGATCAGAATTTTTTGTTTTTGATTCCACAAAAATTACTTTCATTTCTATTCTGACTATTACCCATTATTTTTCTGGAAATAACTTTCAAAATATACTTATTATCTGAAGATATAAAAATCTCATTGACAGAATGTAAAAAGTAAGCCCTTAATTTAAATTAAAAGAGTAATCAATTTTTATGAAATAATGGTTTTAGTTTACTACTTCTTGATCTTTACTTTGAAAGATTCGCACTTTTTTCTGTGAAGATCGAAAAGTAGAAAGGCAAAACCTTTCTTGCTCATAAGCTCTTTATATTCAGTGATTCACATGATATGGGGTCAGTAATATATGTAACAATGAAAAAGATGAATGTAGTAGATTAAAAAATCAATAGAAAACAACATGACACAATAATAATAGGAACACTGATATGATGTGTCTCAGAAGCGCATCCTAAGATGTCTCATGGGCGGTCCATCTGATCATTCAGAGTTACTGGCATATTTGTTCTTGAGCTAATGACATACATACATGACAATTGAAATACCTTTTTAAGAAACAGTGACACTTATACTCTGAATACAAGAAAAAACAATAACATTTATGTACCCTTCAAAAACTTGGAATTATCCAAAAGAGCACCAAATACTTTTGGTTTATAGCTGCATAACTTTCTCCCATACAATCTAAGAAGTCAGCCAACTTATACATTCAAAATACAACTAGAAAAAGTCCTAACAGACTTACTCAATTCAAGAATTCCTAGAATTGATTTAGTTTTAATTTCATACCATTTGACTTACAGATTGTCATAATCAGTTTAATTTTAGTTTAATACTTATATAGTATCCATGTTTAGTTTTGATACTCTCAATGTTTTGCGTTTTATCTGTAGAATGTGTTCCAAATTGACTTGTCCTATAACTTTGTAAGTAAATGATAGACTGATTGATTGAATCAGTTGATGAACAGTGTCTCAAAACATTTGAGAATACAATATAAAGCTATATTTAGAAGATAATTTTTCAGATTTTTTTCTGAACACAATATAGGTTTCAGAATGAACCTATATCTCAAACTAATTGTAAATGAGTGTTTATGCCAAAAAATATAATCTCCATTAGTTCCCCCAGTCTCGCAGAACGCTTTTAATTGTAGTAACTAGAATAGGAACACTACTAGTAAAACTTTGTAAAGAATAGTTAGGAAGGTACTAATCATAATAGTCCAGAACCCCTCTGAGTTTGCATTAAATCATGAACACAGTACAAATTTGGTTTGACTACAGGAAAGTTAAAATCAGTATCATTCATTTAATACAATTTTTATTTTTGCAACAGAATCCTTGAATACTCTTAATAATCTCCTGAATGAGCAATCGACATCAAAAGAACCCTTGCAAGATGGACAACCGTCTTCGATTTCTCCCAAAATTGAAACGGACTATATACAATTCATGGAAAACAACCAAATGTTACTCACCTGTCGGGAATGTGCAAAGATGTTCACTACTTTGGAAGTAAGTTCAACTTGATTATTATTACTATTCGTGTTTTCTGTGTTTAAAGTTCCATGTTTGCCAACATAATTTTTTTTTGTTGGTATTTTATATTTAACACTTGGTAATTTATTGGAAACGTGGGTCTATTGATCTCATTGATCCCCAATAAACTTAGTTGACGACACTTTTGTAGATTATTTCTCTATGAGGATTTTCAATGATTTCTATGATTGTTTTACGTTCAGTAACAGTCTTTACATTATCAAAATTGAGCCTCCTGAAAAAACTGATTACAAAAATACCTTTTTTTAATAGAATTGATTCTCAAAAGTATTGATACCCTCAAGAAATGTCAGTTCGACCGGAATTTATTTCAGTCCAAAATTTTATTTTTCTTTTTACTGGAGAAGTTCTGTTTTCAAACTACACTGTATGTAAAATCCATAGTGTTACTTGTAATACAGCAATATCTGTTTTACAGATAAGAGCAATATCTATCACCAAAATTTTGGTGAATTATAAGGAATTGGTAAGATTCTAGAAAATATTTTGAAAATGATTAAGACTGTTTCGGGGATCAAAATTTTACTTTTCATATTGTTTTTTCTTTTAGCCCATTAATAGTTAAGACTAATTTCATTGTTCATACACCATTATTGAAAAAGAAGTGGTGTGCAAGCACAGTTATAATAAATTTATAGTGTTTTAGTAAATTTAAAAAAATAGATTGAATAAAGATGACATTGAAATAATATGGTTACGTCATATCCAATTAACTTTCTGTTTCTACGTGAGCATTATCTTTGTTCATAGTACTTTTTTTCTATTTGCATTATTTTAATGCTGTAAGCAGATTATGTGTGTATATCTATTTCTAT
>WOGP01006608.1:0-12265 GCA_015342065.1 Leptinotarsa undecemlineata | reverse complement strand
AGAATGCTGTGACTTCCAATGTCAACCAACAGTCTGTTGCACTCTGCATTGAATTGATTTGTGCAATTGGCAATGTGCACAAGTCTGTATGCAGTCCATCTAGCCTCTCTTTCCAAAAACTGTGGAGAGGAGGTAGATCTGGAAGAATCTCCATGGCCGCTGACGGTGTGGTAGTGATGGCAACATTGATAGCCAGACAAGCCTGTTCCTGTAAGCCAGAGAACTTCGCCTGGGCCGTTTCCTGTAAAGCCTTCGGCCACCAAGCAATTGCACCATACGTGATCATTGGTCTGACAATCATCACATAAATCCAATGAATTTGTTTGGGACCTAAACCCCAAGTTTCACCACAAATCATTCGACATGTTCATAGGGACAGTCTGTAGAAGACAGAAAGACAAAATGCAGAAAAATATCTGCATTGAATGGAAAAAGGAATCATTGTAAAGAAAATTGAATTTGAGGTGGTTGACAATGTTTCGTGGTGTATTACATCAGTTCGGACTTCCATTATCTAATGTAAATCGATTTGAAATCCCTGAAAAAAAAAATTTACCGAAAATGATAAGAGTTATCTCCTGAAGACGATTGCGGATACTAACAATCGAAACGTCGTGACGTAACTTAGTTTAGTATCTTTCAATTTTTAATTTTCATTTGATTTTTAATTTTTGTATATTAATATTAAAATTTTTTATTTTCTGGTTGTAGCTTGTATGTTATTTCCTTGTAATTTCAGTTTTTAGTTTTGAGTAAAATTGTTATTTTCGGTTAATCTTTTTTTTTTCAGGGATTTCAAATCAATTCATATTAGATTAGACAATAGAAGTTCGAACTGATGTAATAAAGAAAATTGAAATTTCTCATAAGGATTCCGAAACATAATGTTACAGAAAATGCCATGGATAAATCAAATCAGATTCAGAACTGACCACAAATGTCAAAATATCTAATATTGGGAGTGGGAGTATCACTTGTGCAATAAGTTTGATTATCTTTTGTGGAACATTTGCGAGTTTATAGAAATCAAAAACACATTGAAATGTTCCAATTTCGCGGACTATGTACATTCGATTGGCGATTTTTCAGTTTTTATGTTGGTACACTTGTTTTGAATATTTATTCACACTTTCAGTTATTCAGCATGTTCAGTTTATTAATGAGAGGCATGAATTCGGAAGTGTTTTGCGTGTTCGGAGACTTTCTACTGTTGAAAAAAAAATGATTAAAAGAATTTGCATCAAATCAATTGAGTACTCAAAACATAGTGGTATATAATGATTGTACTCTAACTCAGAAAATGGTTTGCAAGTAGTGCAAGTTTTTCACAGGAGGTCAAAGAAACATGAATGACTACGCTCGTTCTGGACGTCCCAGCACAACAACAATCTGTAAAAGTATCATAGAATCATTGTCAGAGAAGAAGCTGAGAATTTCGACAATCGGTTGGCACATGCCATGCAATTTTTCCAGGAATTTTGGGCATCAACTGTGTCAACATTTCAAACTTGCTGAATTTTAACCAAAAAAAAAAAAACCGTCGTTAACGGCGATACAGGTTCGCTGAAGAGGGCCCTTAGTGTGTGTCGAAACCATAGTCCAATCGTCCGAGTGCAAGAGGCCAGGAAACCAAAAAAACACGTCCAGTTTTATCAGATGACCAGGTTTTGCTCACTTTTTGCTTCTATCATCGTAGCATTGTCTATCAGGAGTTCTTGCCACATGGTTGTTCGAAGAAAACGTCCAGTATTGTGGAAAAACAATTCATGACTTTTGCATCAACAACAATGCCGTAATCATTTCTCAGCCACCATATTCAGCAGATTCGGTCTCCTGCGACTTTTTTCTGTTCCCAAGATTGAAGGAATCCATAGATAGACGGCTTTCCACAATGATTGAGGAGATAAAATCTGAATCGCTTGAAGAGTTCAAGGACATGCTGAAACGTCCATCAGAACTGCTTTGAGGATTGGAAGAAACGCTAACACAAGTGTATTAAATCTGACGGGGACTGATTGATACAGTTCATTGCATGAAAAGGTTTTTTACGAAATCACGACACGTATTTCGCTGTACAATAGCTTTCTCAAGCGCCTGAGTTCGTGGGTTTTGTAAAACCTTTTATAGTGAAAGTGTTACAACGAGCTGTATTAATCAGTTCCAATATAGATTTTCATCAAGTATATATTCAATGCTGTGCACTGCTTCGATATTTCTCATTTCTCACAAGAAATTTCAGATAAATACATAGGATAGTTACACATAGGTTGAATGTAAATATAGAATTTGCCCATTTGGCATCATATTCCGAAAACCTGCCAGTTCGTGAAGAATTTCAAGAATTTTGTTGCTGGAGACAACTGAAGTCTCACAACGAGGGGGTATTTTTTATAGTATCGATAAATTTGTAGGGCATGATACAATGTATCCATTGATAAGTTGTAGAGTAATTGAAACATCCAGTAAATAAGAAAGCAAGATGTCTTTGGAGATTTTGCAGATACAAACGAAAAATATAACTAAGTTAATATTCCATTCGAAAAATATTTGTTATTCAAAACTTCAATACAAATATTGGTGTATGTAATAATTTGTCATAAAAACAACCCCAGACAAATCTGATTTCTAGAAACAGCGAATTCAATTAATCCGAACCTTCTAACACCGACAAATTAATCAGTGTTTCCGGATAACTTCTGACCCCACATCTAAAGTGATTACATACCATCTTGGAGTTAAGAAGATACAAAACTTTGGCGGTGAACCGATCTGAATACAAAGTATCGCATTTGTGCTCGCCTGGTTTCCAAAACCTGGGTCATCTCGAATTCTGCCCGTGTCTTACGGTGAAAGGCCCAGAGTTAGTTTTGTTAAAGACATCTGGAGCAGGGTCGTACTGTGAATTTGCTTTTAACGGGAATGTTCCCGAGAAAATAGTTCAATATTGATATGTTCTCTTGAGAACAAATGAGTAAAATGCTCAGTGCAAAACATATGTAATGTTTGTTAAAACGCCATTGATCATATACTGTCTTTATTTTTGCGTTTAATAGAGGTATATGAAACATTGAGTACAAAAACGAATACCATCGATTATACACAGGACCGTACTTATTGTATATATGACATTCCCCTTGTTGAACAAATTTCCCTATTCGAAATATAATGAGCTAAATAGTTATTAAACTAATATAATATAGATATGCTGAGAGCTGACTGTAATATTGAATGAACGTAATGAATATGAACAAGCAATAATAAATGAACTAACATAAATGAGCATGACCAGGTAATACTATAATACCCTAGCTGTTATAAGGGTAATGCAGCCAACGTGGAATTTTCACTTCCCTTTCCACTTCTTGCACTGGTGGGTACAAACACAATATCTTCATTGCTTTCATTCATATTTTGTATTAGCTCATCAGCGATTGAATCATCATTATCAGGTTAATTTGAGATATGAGTATCATTGGAATCCTCAACTGCAATATCACAGATGGGATGAATAGGATATCTATTAATGCATTGATCATTTCTAGTCAATAAACTATCATTATCAAACTTAATATTGTAAGATCGTGGTCTAATTTCTGATACAACACGTTTTTCCCATTTTTGTCCTCTTTGGACTTTGGGCTCAAAAATATCACTATCGAAAACATGAAAATATAAGGTGATTAAACCCTTGGCGACAGTGTAAACCTATTTTTATATTTTCGATGGAACTAAGAGTTTGTTGATTTCGCAATCGAATGTTTTTTTTATATCACTGACTTATTTTTCAAACAGTTTTTTCGATGTTACCCAGCAAAATGAAAACCATTGAACTGTGTTCTTCCAACATCAATTATACAAATACATTGGCACCATATGAGCTCTTGGCATTTGACGAAAAACATTGAGTTTTCGTTTTCATCGTATAAGAATATAAGCTGTGGAATATCCTGATACAAAATGAAGAAGTAAATAATTTGAAGTAATGAAGAAGATACTTGAGATGACATATGACATCGAAAGTAAGCTGAGCTTCTAGCCTGGCAGCAGTAATAGAACTTTGAGATGAGAATTAGGGAAATAAGCAGAGATTTAGATAATTTGAAATCTTCAGTTGCCAGTCTGGAATGTTAATTTCACCCTCACCAATTGCATCAGAGGACTTATTCTGCTGATTTGTTGGACCTACTGAAAACCATTATTTGGAGCTGAAAACCACTTTTGTAGCCTTTCAGTAAAATAATATTGCTGAAGTTGGGAAAAACAAATTTTACCAATTTTGTAGAAAGTAGATTTTTGAAAAGCATTATTTTCAGCGACGGAGAAACTTCCTATGAGAATGGACTCGTTGACAGCAAGTATTATCCCGGCGATATTCATATATCCTGCAGTTCATCATCGTATTGACCTCCAATCCGTTTTGGATGCCTACTCAATTTGCACGAATTTTTGAAGAAATTGTACCATACTCATTTCCAAAAAAAAAATATAATTGAAGAATCCAGCAACCGGCGACATCCATTCTTATTATGTTTGAAAGGGATTGACGATAATTCATGATGAATTTCAATAATTCTGACTTCCATCATCTAGTATCATGTAAAATGATTTAAAATCCCTGAAAGAATCAATACAAATGAAAATAAAAAAGTAGCTGAAAATAACACTTATATTAAGCAAAAAACTCTGAAAAGAAATCACAGTGGAATAAAATACAAGTAAAAAGTAGAACAATTGAACAAAAAATTAAAAATCAAAATTGAGGGATTCCAAGTGAAGTAACTTCACGACGTTTAAATTATCAGTATCCACAATCGTCTTGGGGTAATGACTAATTTCTTCAAGAGATAAATAGATAGATAACTAGATAGATAGATGTTTATTCCACTACATTATGTACAAAGATACAGTTATAGCAAGTCAGTTCCTTAGTACTAGATATTTATGAGTCATCTGAGCACTTTCACCTATCACCTCTTTCCGCTTCACCGGTTCCTCTCTGTGAATGATCCCAGCTTGGGACCACTCGATGTTGTGTTGATGGGTCAAAACATGCCCTGCTATTTCTGATTTGCTGATTTCCCCTAGCTTGTATGGTGTGAGGAAATCTCCTTCGGAGATATTGAAAGTTTGTGGTATCGTATAATAAAACATTTCAGGTATCTGATGATGTCTCAGCTTGACATCTTGGATATCGTCGACGGAAATACGTGCCACCAGTTCCATTAGCTCATCTTCACCACCTCCGTAGATACTTCAAGATCCTATCACAAAACTTTCCGGATTCTGTTCTGCTGTCATTAGCGGTTTTCAATATATTGTAGTGGAGCAGACAACAACGCATTTTGTTCGTCTGTTGATTTGTTCAGAATGTCCTTCACATCATATATTTTGAAGGCTAAGGTAGGTAGGTAACCGAGTGTGCTGGTCTGCTAATTTTTGACAAATTGTGAGTGCCAACCTATTTGACACTAGTGGCACTGCGCTGCTACTATGATGTTAACTTCACAAGAAGGTTAAGGATTCACCTGACATATCGGTTCTCAGGTATATGACACCTTTACTAATGATTGTGGAAACGTCTCGATGACACCGTATCGTTGACCCTGCAGGTCGTCCGTTATATCCGTAGCCTGCTCAAATAATCAAGTTACATTCAGAAAGTCCTCAAAATTTCAATTATTCAATTGTCCTATACGATATTTACGATATTAATTTTTTTTTGAATACTTTAGACCCCGCTAATATTGAAATGGTTCAGACTACATATACTAGACACACGACAGTTTATATATTTCAGTTCGTGACTACGTCATCCCATTACCTTGTTGACTTTAACAAATGCGTCGCTTCCGGACTATACTTGAACTGAGATGCACACAGTTTCTTCAATATCACAAAAAATGGTGATGTGGCCTTCACAGCTGTGACGAAATCCTTTTGCTGCAAATTCAGCTCTCACGTTGATATAAAAATCAAGTTCAAGTCTCGTGAATACAACAAATTGAACGTATCATCATAAGATAACAAGACCAACAAACGCTGCTTTTGATCGCATCACGAAGATTCTCAATTGATTGAAGAAGAGGCAGGAAAATATCAAGCAATCATAGTGTGACCCTCTTTCAACAATGTGTAACTTTCTGTAGATACAGAGACCTATTTCCACTGTTTCATTCTCAATATCACCCAGAAATCAACACAAATACTTTTCCCATCTACCAGATCCTCCCACATACCAGAACTGCAATACTTTTCACGACGCACGATTCATCCACCAGTATTCAAACATTCAACAACAGTTCATTTTTTCAGCATCGTTGATGCCAACTTGACTGTTCTTGGAGTAATTGTGTTGAAAATGTCGTACATCAGAAACTAAATTTTCTCTTATGGAGTATTAGGTCCTAATTAAGCGTATCTCCTTTATCATTTGAGATGGCTAGCATTTTCCTAATCATGATAAAAACAAATTTCCTTCACTTCACTGTCACAAACCCTCTTATCTCCAAAAGTTTCTTACACTTTTTCTTTTGCCCTTTGGAAGTCCGTCCCTGTTCTGATATTTCTTTAAAGATGCTTGTACAATTTTAATAGAAAGTTTCAACGCCCTCGCTAAGTTCTTCATAAACTCTTATTAAATGTCTCCTCATTTCTATTAGTTCTGCACTTACGAATGTCCTGTTAACTCGTTACTAACGTCTGGATGTTTTCTAGCTTAGTTGATGTATATTTCTGCAGTATCTCTACAAGACATATCGAAACGTAAATTCACACTTCTGACGTTTAATTTTGATGGATGACGTCGGGGACGAATAATACATTAGGTGGGGGTAGAAATTGAATGAAAGGGAAAAAACTAGTGGAAATAAATTTAAAAATTGTTTGAAATTGAATCGATTCCAACTGGATCTCTAGAAAACAAAGTAAAATTTAGAAAGGAGTTGGATTATAATTGAAAGTGATTTTGAAAATGATGTTCATCAGTTCATCGATGAAAATAATCAGAATATGAAGGTGAATTTGAAAATTATCTCAAACCAAAATTCATACTCTGAATAGGATCAGATTTATATAATCTATAGTAATTTGAGGAACAACTACTTAAAAAGAGTTTCAGATCTGGAAGTTTATGCAGATGACATTGTTATCATGACAAGGACCCCGTTATGAAGAATAACCTCAACTATCCTCTGAAGAACGTTGAACGAAGTACATAGTTGGCTCTAGAGAAAGCAAATGAAACAGCAAAACTATAACAACTTCCTTTAATAGGAAACGAAGCCTGGATGACTCAAGTACACTTTTCTTCAATGATGAGATTATTTCATTCATAACGAAAGAGTTACGTGTCATCATCGATAACCATATCAGTTAGAACGCTTACTTAGAAAAATTACATGATTTTCAATTTTTTATATTGCTAATTCTTGCAATGAATCTGAAAACACTTGATAATTTGAAACAATTGGAGAGGGTTGGAGGGCTTTGATTATGAAATTTGTCTGGTATTTTTCCACTTCTCCATCATCGAACAAAAATTATGAGACACTTTTTTTCTTGTAATTTAATATTCATATGAGAGTCGTTGTTTTTTTTTTCATTTCTTCAAATGTTTTCTATAAGTTTTATATGAAGATGGTGATGTGAAAAAGCTTTTATTACAAATAACCAACCACTTCGTTCATTCACTATAGAATTAATTTCATTGTGTACGTATATCCATCTATAAGTACAACTCACGAAAATTGTTCAATTGTTAAAGATATCACATTCACATTCGCTGACATTTCTTTCAATATAGTTCAAAATACCTGAAGAAAATGAAGACTTTATATCATTTTTTGATAATATTCAACATCAAATGGAAACCATCAACGCTGGTGTTCCACAGGGATCTAAATTGTCTCCAACCCTCCAAAAACAAATAAATCTAATATATTGCTTTGCTGACGACAGCCACTTTTATCTTTCCATTCCATATGGATTCCTCGACATAGGCTACGGAGGCATATTTTTACAGGCAGCAGGAGTTTGCACAACTTGATGAGGGTCTAGGAGAGATTTCTAATTGGGGTGAAAGTAACCAGGTTCAATTCACTGCCACAAAAACTAAGGCCAAATAAAATAATGTCAGACAATTCCGCTTTCTCCCTTGATACGTTTGTTGGGGATTGAAGTGGAAACATATATGTCTTGGTACAATCATTACAATTACAAATGATGCTTCTCAAAAGCTTGAAACACTGTTGCGAACCAGAGAACTGTATATACCTCGGCAACTTTTGATGCTTTATAAAGCTGAGATCAGACCTTCTTTGTAGAATATTGTGCTCATGTATGAAGCTCTGCCCCCAAACATTCTGCATTCCATCCAGAAAAGAGTCATCCGCCTGATTGGTGACGCGAACATTACGTACAACCTTGATAGCCTGGAACATCTAAGCAAAGTTGGAGATTTACCTCTCTTCTATCCATACTTTCACGAAAAGTGTTTAAGTAACTTGGCACATTCCATTCCACCAAAAGCAGTACATATCAGAAATACGCGACGGACTGTGGCTGCTCATCATTTTGAAGTTCCACTCCGAAATTCACTGTTTAAGAACTCTTTCATCTGGAAAACTGCGTTTATATTAAATAAACTTCCTGAGAACGTTTTTCCAAATGGATTTATTCTACAGCGAATTAAATCCAATGTGAATCGCTACTTCTGAACAGGTTCTGCTCTGAGAGCGCCTTGAGGATATTACTGTAGTGCTTGTGTTTTTTCCTTAAAAAAAGGAATTGAAATTATGCAATTTCTGTGGCTAAATAGAAACAATTATGAAATCTGGCTTATTGAATGATTATGAGATCAAACTGAATATACATTTCAGATGTCTATATAGGGTGACAATAACACAGGAATGAAAATTATTTTTCAATGACATCAGATTTCCGTCATACTGACAAAATAGTTGAGGCTTTCGCGGACGAGGATTCCAATGTCACTATTTATTGGGCTTCAAGGCCATGGATTTTTGAAATTTCTTTCTGACATTTCGCTGACGCGAGTGGCCAGCTTCTTCACAGATTCACACATTCTGGAATGATATCCGATGACTGAATATAACGGTTTCGTAATTTAGTATGAATACGCGTTATGAAACCGTAGTATTTAGGCATCGTATGACAATCCAGGATGTATAGTATAAACCTCTGAAGAAGCTAATAATTCGCCCAGCGAAATGCCAAGAGAAAATTTCAAAAATTCACGGCCTTAGAATTCAATCGTCAGAATTGAAAAAAAAAAATCAAAATGAAAATCTCCAAGACTTTTCCTGATATAGCGTTGAAGTGAGAGTAAAATGTGTTTCACTTTATAATTTATCTTGATATAGATTTCTCCGAACAAAATTTCTAATCTGATTTTGTGGAAAAATCAGTAATAGAAAATGCTTCAGGAAAAGGAATTCATGATTTCAAACTACGTAGTCATATGTCTATTTGAAAATTTTTGATGAGGCAGTTCATTATCATGCAGTTCAATTAACCAGTGTTGGCTTATTCATTGTTATCATGTATATACTCATATATAACTATTTCAGATCCACCACGGATAGCAGTACATATGAACTCTGGATATGACTCATCAATTAAAGAAGGCTCAGACGTTACATTATGGTGTAAGACGTCTGCAAGTCCTCCACCTGATAGTTACAGCTGGTATCAAGATGTAAGTAAAATTTTCATTTTGAATTTTCATTAATTCTCCGAAGCCACAACACAAAATAGAGCCGTGATGCAGTGTTTGGAACCTTTGGTGTAGTACTTTTCATAACGGTTTTCCCATATATGTTTGCAGGCTAAAATTGTGTGTACTTCGTTGCGTGTTGTAGATGTGAGATAAAGAAGGATTTTCGGATATGCCAACTGGTGTGCCCCCTTGGATAAAAGGGACGCATTTAATATAAAAATTATTTTAATCTCTGTTTCTCCGTAACACTATAATTTCGGGTGCTGAAATTCTGTATGTGAATTCGTTTCTTGTTGTGGATGTGCGATAAGAGAGGATTTCTGAATATTCCAACTGAAGCGTCAGCCGCAGGGGAAAAATTCTGGTTCTTAATATAAAGTATAGTCTTAGTATAAACCTTTTCATCATTGTTTCTATATACCAGTATATTTTCGGGTATCATTCATCTTTTAGATAATCGTGTCAAGAGGATGAATGATACTGAGCCTATCAGCGCCCTCTTATCGTAGCATCGCCTTGTCACAGTAATGCGGGGCTGTGCCGTGATTGACCTTCTTTTCCAAAATACTCGTGGGACCTTTATGGACAGAGTAAACTTTAAAAAAAGTCTGGCGTCTATAGAAGAGGAGAATAGAGGAGATGGATGTCGAGTTTACGACTCCAACGGGCCTCTATGTAAATTTTGTTCAGGAGTGAGTCTACAGAGGAGATAAATGTCGAGTTAACGACGACAACTGACCTCCCTGTAAATTTGATTCAGGGCCGAGTCTACAAAGAGATGGATGTCGTGTTAACGACTCCAACTGACCTCCCTGTACATTAAGTTCAGGAGCGAGTCTACAGAGGAAATGAATGTCGAGTTCACGACTCCAATCGACCTACCTGTAGATTTAGTTAAGGAGCGAGAGCTGCGGCGTACATAGAATCTGTCTCAGGTGGTGGAACTAACCTCCCATGACCAGGTTAGCAAACGTTCACTCTCAAGTGAGGTTTCACCAAAACCAGAGGCGAAAAAGCCCTGAACGGCTGAATCTAAGGCATCGTCAGGTGTAGCTGGCGTGCGAAATTCCTCATATGGGAAGGTTTTTGTGGGTATCAAGGTGGGAATCTTGCAACTTGACTATCCAACTACCTCATTAACAGAGCATATAATTTCTGCCTGCCCCGCTGGGGACTGAAACAAATCTTTAGTGTTCGGCAAAGCCGTACTGTTACCATCTGACCTGAAAGACCACTCATCATATAGACTAATCGTTTTCGTTAAGAAGCTATGTTTGTTTGACCGAGTGAGAATAGGTGTGCGCCACTAAATTCTTGCGGGATGCGGTGGTGGGTCAAATAGTCCCACTCACTTTGGACCTAACTTAATATCTTTCGAGGCTGAAATTCTGTGTGGGTTGGTCCGTTACATGTTAATGTGCAATTATTGTATATTTATATATAACTGTGGATTATTGTATATTCCAACTGGGGCGCCAATTTCGGTAGAAAAAGGCTCGTATTTGAAATAAAATTACCTATTTCTCACTGTTTCTCCGTACCGTTATATTTTCGGTGGCTGATATTTTGTATATAGGTTCGTATTATCTATTCATTTATTTATTTATACAGGATAAACTCATCACAGTGTAAAAATTTCTCAGAAAAAAACAACAACAATATAAATATGTAAAATATAAACTAATACGCTACACCACATAACTATTATAAAACATTATAAAATACTATAGGACAGAGAATTGAAATTAAATTTGTTACTACCTTATGTAAACAATTACCAACTTAAATTATATAATGATTGTTTGAAATGACCATGAAAGACATCAAAAATACTGATGTTTTTGTCATCTACTAACTTTAGGGTTCTTTCCAAGGGTGTACGTTTGCCATAATTTGTATGATGGAAGGGTATATGAAATAAATGGATGTGTCTAAGATTCCTGTTCGGAACATGAATGTTGACAGATTCAAGTAATTCAGGACAAGTTATTAGTCAATTGAGCAGCTAGAATGCATATCAGAGATCTGCATGAATTCTTCTCGTTTGCAATAGTTTCAGCCCCATTTCTTGTATTATAATGTTTATGTGCAATAAAAGGATTTTTGAACACTCAAACTGGGGTGCCAGCCACAAAACCAAAATCATCTTTTCATCACTGTTTCTCCATTCACTCAAATTGCTGGTGAGTGAATTTATATTTGGTATCAGCATTGTACCGGTACGGAGCTGGGGAGGCTCGCCAGTATAACATAATTGCGGTTTAACAGGATTCATAACCTGCAATATTTTGTTGATACAATGGAGGTATCACGTTCAGTTCTCACTTAACCTATGAACTATTAAATTATTGGATATTCATATTATGTGAATCTCTCTCTCTCTCTCTCTCTCTATTTTGGATGGTCGTTGCTTCCTATCGTCAGGCGCATTTGACCAATGTTCCTCCTGTTGTTTAACAGGAGCTTCCGTCGGGGGGCGCAGCGGTCTTGCACGAAGCAATGCTGCCACCCATTTTTTTTTTCGAACTT
>WOGP01006606.1:0-12268 GCA_015342065.1 Leptinotarsa undecemlineata | reverse complement strand
AGCAAAAACTAATTTGTTCAAAACAATTTGTTTAATAAATTAATGAAGAAAATATAAATGAAAAAAAAATGAAATGAAAAATTATTTTTAGAATATGAAAGAAAAATAGAAATTATGATTTTTGCAAAAAATCGTTCCTCAACATTCATATTCAGTAGCAAAAAAAATGTTTATCAACAAAATGCGTTTTTTAGCAATGGAACATTTTTTAAAGAAAGGATTTCGTTTTTAAAAATCATAATATTTATTACCAATAAAAATCCCCCAGAAAGATTTCAAAAATCTTGTAAACAATACATTTGTTCATAACAATTTTTCAAACAAATAGAGCAAAAATTATGAAAAATAATTTTTATGTTACTTCAAATAAGAATACGAATGAATTGAATAAAAAAAATTCATTGCTTCATTTGATTTTTTCACTTTTTAACGTCTTTGATCATTAATAACAAAGTGGAAAATCTAAATTTTTTTAATTTTTCCAACGGAAATTTTTCAAGAAAACCTCCAAGAAGTGAACAAAGTTTAAGATTTTTATTTTGAATATCATCAAGGTTCTTACGTAAATTTAAAACTTGTAAAAATTAACTAATTAACTAAAGTATATCCAATGAAATAATCACGAGAAAAACTGGGGTACTTAATGAAATTGAAGAATATAAAAATAGTAAATTGATAATGAAAAGATATTTGTAAAAACAAGCTTCCATTATAAATTTACATGATAAAGTGCTCACAAATGGTGAATCAGCGCGAGCAAAACATGCAATACAAGGTAATATGTAGGATTATGTTTCTTAAAACGGTTTTGAATGTTTCGTTTCCAACCAATACGACAGCTCTTTCAGCTACACTCGATGAAAAAATATACAACATAATTCTAAAATTCATAAATAAGTCTAAAATATCAATATGAAACGTAGTAACTCGATTTATTTTAAAATTTATTTGGCAAAATAGACTTCGGTTTGATGCCATAGCATTTGGCAATGATAGTGTTAATGACGTGGTTTGCAAAATTTCTTTCGGAAGATTTTAGCCTCGAAGATGAGTCCCGAAGTGGTCGACTTACAGTAATGCAGGACAAGGATTAGAGGACCCTGGTGGAGACTGACCCATCACAAACGCTGCTTGGGATGGAGAAAGAACTGGGCGTCAGCTGTCATGCTATTTGTTATAACGCTTGTCCGTACATATCTCAAATCACGGTTTGAAAATTGAACAAATTGAGCACCGAAGTTCTGCCTCACCCACCCAAGCACTTCGATAACTTTATCACCGGTCAAATTTTTACTAATCAGGACCAGGCAAAATGGCCTTCGTTGACTTCATCGAATCCCGAGTATACAATTTTTATGCTGACGGAATTATTCGACTTGTGTTACGTTAGGAAAAATGCACTGATTGAAATGGTCCTTATGACGATTAACGTTAATAAGCGTTCACTGAGATATTACAATTTAAAGCTGAGTCATAAAATCTGACAAAACTTTCGAAACAACTTAATAGAACGGCTTCTTTTTATACTCCCTCACATCACGACTCCCTCAATTGTAGTTTTTCCACATCTCATGATCACCATTACATGAGCAAAATAACCGTTACGACCGAAAACAGTTGGTTATATAGTCATAAAGAATGAACTACATATTTTATGTATCCAATAATATATGCTTACTTCACTGATATATGAGCTTCCATTACTTTTCAATATACATCATATGAAGAACAAGGTTTCTTTTGAAACTTGTGGCGCTGAGCACCTTCACTGGGTTTGTATCAGAGTCATTGGACTGCAGGGACCAAGTAAATGTAATTTACATAAATTTCCATAACACTTTATTGAAATAAATGAAAACTATTCTAACTCAACTGAAGTCTTATTTATCTGATTGGCATACATATTCGGAAACGAAGTTACCGTGGCATATATATGTGTTACTTTATCAATTCCTTTGCTCCGATGTTAATGCAACGCTAATGATTTCAGGAAATGAAATCGTTTATTAATTTATTACATCATCATACGGTGAGTGCCATTGACTTGCTAGATTTGTCCAATAAACCAAATCTTTCCTCATCATATTTATAGTATGGTTCAAAATTTAATCAAATTATGCATTTATTATTTGTAACTACAAAATTTCTTGTAAATTAAAATTATATGAATACGGCTCTTACAGAAAGCTTTTTGTTTTAAATCAAATGAGAATTGCTTACTCCTCAAAATAGTGAAAATTCCGGAATTATTTATGAAATTCACATCGAGAATATTTGTTTCATTAGATAAATTTAAAAAAAAAATCATAAGAAAAATGTATCCATTAACATAATTTATATAAATTACATTGATCCTCTGATCGTCGACGTTTTTCCACGATTGTTATTGATTGACGTATAAAAATAGTTACTTTACCTACTTTTTATGAGAAATGAAGATCTATTGTCAACACTATCGATAGAAAATCGGACTCATATTGGTGAGGAATGAAATGTATCAAATTAAAAAAATTATCAAATATCAGTCGAATAAAACAATCAAGAACAACACAAAATTCGAAATATAAAAAATTACTGGCCTATGTTTCACCAAATAAATATTACAGAGGAATTGAAAACGTGAAATGAGATCAAGCAATTAAATTTTTTTTTATTAGTCAGTGGGTTACGTTTGAAGACTGGCAATAGACAAATCTAAAGAAATGAACTTTAAACTCAAGCCAGTCTCGACATACCTACACAGAAGGGTGAATGGACTGATGCTTATCAGAAAACAACTACTTCCCTGGCTAATACCTCGAAGGGCGTTGTATTATATCCGACAGGCGCCAGTGCAGGAATTTCAACAGAAAATTCCCTGCATATGCAATTGGTAATACAACTGAAAGAGTCGACCTTTTCCACTAGATGAAATGACATTTTGTGATGTTCGCTCCTACTTCGGAAGAGGAATAAAATACTCTGATAGAATTCCGATTTTCAATTGTGGAATTTCATTGACTTAAGGTCGATGATGGTCACTATCTTGCACTGATGAGTGGATAATGAGCCCGAAACCGGTCTGCAAGTGTGCCCGTTCCAAAATTGAAGGTCGACTCTTGCAGTTGTATTGCCAATTGCATATGCAGGAAATTTTCTGTGAAGATTCCTGCACTGACGCCTGTCGGATATAATCCAACGCCGTTCGTGGTATTAGCCAGTGGAGTAGTTGTTTCCTGATGGGCGTCAGTCCATTCAACACACTGTATAGGTATATCCAAGACTGGCTTGAACATTTAAAGTTTATTTCTTTAGATTTCTCTTTCAATTATTTTCTCCTTTAACTTAATAACATCAAATTCGACAACACCAACAACTTCTAGTTATAGCGGGCATTATGACATAAACAACCTATGAGAAAGCTTTGTGATATGAGTAATCAAAATCTGTCCAACTAAGAATTTTGCAGTACACAAATTTTTATATAAGCAAGTGAACATGTATCGTTGTAATCATAAAGGGTTTGATTGGCATTTCAGCGAAAATAACGAGACGTTAGCAGAATAAGCACAAAGATGCGAAAAGTTTCGAGTTCATATAAATCAGATGATCCATTTAACAAGGAATAAAATTAAAAATATTTGAAATGAAACAATCAATACATTTAACAAGGAATGAAATTGAAGATGTTTGAAATGGAACAATCATGAAGTAAAAAGACAAAGTTGAAATTATTCGCTATAGCTTGAGGTCATATGATTGTTCCAAGTTGACTACAACTTGTATGACTACAAATGCATGACTATCTCATTTAGTTTTACAAATCTGAGTACAATGCCACATATCTTCCATCAGAGTCATTGTATGATAGCGAACATAAATTTGTTCAGAACACAATTGGATCCTGGAAAATTATTTAAATATTTTTTCACCACACATTATTCATATTAGAATTCAATACAATATCCTATCTGTTCACGAAGAAAGTGTGTGACCATTAAAGTAGATCTCATGCAGAAAAATATCCAAGTAACTAAAAATTGTATTTGGACATTAGAGTGTAAATTTTGAATGCCAGATGCCACTGAAGGTGGAAATGCGAGCTAGGAAGTTTATAAATGAGGATTTATCCTACCGAATGCGCCATTTGTGAAAAAATATCGAGATAATTCTCCAGTTACTATATCTCCCACTTTTTGCATACATGTATTCTACTCTATTCACCTCTAACGACAACCATCTCCTAGCTAGCATATCTCAATATACCATGTATAGGATATATAATCAATATCACCAGTGACCATCTGGTGATATTGATTATATCCCCTATATATGATATTTTGGGATATCCTAGGAGACGGTTGATAAAGGAGAAGAGAGTAGAATACATGTATAAAAAGTAGGAAATATAGTAACTGAAGAATTATCCCGATATTTCTTTATATGAAGATGTCCTCAGCATGTCTGATAAGTTAAGAAAGATCCGTGAAATAAATATCAAGTAAAGATTGCGATGTCAAAAATGCAGTGAATTTTTTTCAAATCAAAAAAGAGAAAAGGACTAAAGCAATGTGTTTCTTTTCGTTAAGTCCAAATGGGTTTACATTAAACAAGAACTAAATAAATTTTGGTAATGTCAAACGTTTTTAACCACATTCTGCAGTAAGGATAATTTTGTAATGAGTTTTTTCTTCAACAAAAAATAATTTGTGAGACATAAAGCTTTCCAGAAAATAATGTCTTCCACAATTACTGAAAAATGAGATGGAAGACACGAATAATGTTTTAATCTCATTATAGTAAAATAAACCGTAACGGAGATTCAACACTTACCTTTTTATAGGTGAACCACATGTCGGTTTTGGAGGGCAAGGACAGCAGATATAACAAGGTTTATTATTATTATTAGGACACGCACAAGCACAAGGCGGCGGACAGGACGGCTGGCGACATTGGTTACAGCAACATTTCTGTTGTTCCAGAGAAGAACTTCGGCACCTCGATGGAGGGCAAATCTTCTTCTTCGGTGATATCGTGCGAACCCTGATTCGGGGGCGGCATTCGGTTTCTCTCGAAATGACACAAGAATCTTCTTGTGGGCAACAGTTTGGCGGACTTCTGAAATATATACTTACAATAAGTGTGACTGGAAACACTTTGAAGAAAAGTTTTTCAGGTACGAAATTGAGAAAAGAGGCCATCCGGAAAAGTATCTCCTCAACGGATATTTAATTATACAAAAACTATATTTTCAATTTTTATACCTAACACTTGAAATCGAAAATAAAACAGATTTTATCCACAGAAAAACAAAAATCAATATAATATCCAAAAAGCAAAAAAATTGCTTTTTGGTATTCTACTTTTCCACAATCAACCCTGCGGAAGTATAAAACCAAAAAGTTTTGGCTGGAATAAAGTAGTGTGTTGAGGTCCATCGTGTTGAAAGTGAATGAGATTGCAAAATCATGTTAAGAGTCGCTTCAATTTGATTTTACAACTTAGTCCATTATTTCTTCAAGCAAATTCAAGTAGTGGTCACTATTTAGAGATCCAATTACAGTATTCCTAAGAATACCAGCCGAAACGTTCACTTTTTATGGATATTGTGTATGAAATTCCCAAAATAGTTGCGAATTTTCATTGACCCAATAACGATAATTTTGTTTGTCAACATGACACTTAAGAAAAAACGTACACTCATCAGCAAAGCAAGTATTGTGCAGAATATTTCATTTATCATTTCACGAATTGAATTCTTCTGTCGAAATCTTCGTCATGAAGTTGTCTCAACAAAGCCAGTCACTCGTTGCTGCTTTCGTTCTCGCAGTCAACTCACATACCATCTATTCGAGGTTCTATTCGACTACGGCCTACCAGCCTGGATTTTGTTCCCTTTGATCTCGAAAATATGTTTGAAGATCGGTGAAAAAGGCGTTCGGGTCTCTGGAACTGACCTCCGTAGTCACCAGATTTAACATCGATGGTTTTTTATTCATGAGAAACTCTGAAACAACGGGTATACCCAACTCCACTTGAATGAAGAGGCAGATGATAAACAAAAAATAACTACATATTCTATTATGTATCACATTTTGAAATATTTGGAGGTGAACGGGCAACATTTTGAACAACTGCTCAAGATACTAAGTAATCAAATGAGTACTTAATTTTAAGTTTCGGGTGATTATTTGGCAGAATTTGTTTAACCAATCTTCGAAACAGACAACTGTTAGGCATAAATTTGGGAAGCTCTTCCAGAATGTCATCGGAAAACAAATCCACATGTTTCTGGAAACCACCAACGATAACATAAAAATTTAGGCAACAAACTTGGGTGTCACTCCAATAAGTGGTTTCATTGATGACTACAACTTCGCGAAAAATTCTGATTCCAACAGTAGAAAAGGTGAAAATTGAAAATGAAATATCAAGCAGTAGCTTGGAAATGCACTATATTATAACTCCTTATATTACGAGGGTGGTCCCAAGAGTGCCCGGCCCAACAGTGAAAACACAAATTTTCGAAAAAAAAATCATTTTTCAACATAATCTCTTTGCAGATCTATAAAATAGCCAAAAACTGCCGAAATCACTTTTTCATCATTGATAAATCTTTGATCAAGTTTGGGATCAGAAAATAATCCGAGGGGGCTAAATGTGGCGAATAAGGTATATGATGTAGCAACTCAAATTTTATTTCGTTAATTTTTGTCATTATCCCACACGCATCCCAAAAACCCGATGCCATGACCTTGCCTGCAGATGAAATGGTCTTCGTCTTCTTTGGAGACGGTTCTCTTTTTTGAGCCCACTGTTTTAATCGTTCTTTTGTCTCGGGTATAAAGTGATGGACCCATGTTTTATCCATGGTTATGAAACCATGCAAGAAATCTGCTTTGTTGCTGTGAAACTTCGGTTCACGACACTGTTTTTGCTCGAATGTGAGCAAACGCGGCACCTATCTTACACACAGCTTTCTTTTGTCAAATTTTCTGAAAAAATTCGATGTACCACACTTTTTGAAATGCCTAATGAGTCTGCTAGCTCGTGCACTTTCTGTCGGCTCATTCAGTACCACTTTTTGGATTTCCTTCACCGTTTCTGGTGCTGTATCTCATTTGGTCGACCACTGCGATGCTCGTCTTGGCAGCTCGTACGGCCTCGTTTAAACTCTGCTACCCAATATTTTACTGTTGTAAACGAAGGAGCAGACTGGCCCAGAGTAAAATTCAGTTCAGCTTTTATATTGGTTGGGTTGAGACCTTCCAAATTAAAGTATTGTACCACTTAACGATGACCAATTTTCCCAGCGTGATACTTATCATTTCACTTCGGATCTTTGTGAAGCTCAATCTGAATGGTCTAAGTAATAAACATTACAAAATAACAAAAGGTGAGAAATTAATTATAATTTTCCTCTTTATCAAGAATTTATTCGTCCTTTTCAATCCTCTTATCCTCAAAAAATCAACATTGTAAAAAAATATATATAATGATTTTTAACGGATTACACTATATTTATTCTCATTTATAGAATATATTCAATGAAAATATCCATCCCTTGGTTTTCAAGCAATGAAAATCGAAAGCTAGTGGTATACATTTTTTTATATATTTATATTGATGAAAATATTTTCAATAAAATTTTCAACGGAATAATTTTAATCATACTTTCATTTCTACTGAGGCAAGCGATAAGTATAGCGGGAAACCTTAAGTTCCGGGAGAAACTTTTGTCTCATTCCAAGAGCGGATATTTATGAACTTTCTCAGCCACTCAACGTAGACACTCTAGCCTCAGCACATTTAGAAACTTTCAGCAGAGAATTTCGGCACCCTGAGCTCAATGAACTCAGATCTGCTTGAAGATGGTGGAAGGGTTCACGCATGCTATCGATATGAAATGTGGGATAGACAAATGTGAAACGATTCATCTGCAAACAGAACGATGTGGGAATTACGGAAGGAATGTGCAGCTCGTAAATGGAAACATTCTGCACTTTCTAGATAGCGGAGAAGACGTATACTTTCTTCGAGGTGGAATAACGCCACTCACAAAAGGTAATAACAGTGAAAAACCTCTCCGCGGCAAGTATCAGCACAAAATATGACAGATCTGCTCATCGGACCTGACGGGAGGGATCAGAGTTGCTGCTAGGAATATTCTTGCCGGTCCAATCTAACTCTTCTCGTTCGTAGTAGTAAAATACACTAAAGAGGAGCTGTATCAACTCTATATAAATTTGTATTCCAAAGCGCCCGTTTCACGGTTGTACTTCATTCGACAAAAGGGAGGCATTGAACTACTGGGTTTGGAGTGTCTACATGGCGGAATGTTACTGAATGAGGTGATCACAACTGTCACCTACCAGTATGGCTACTTAGAAATAGAGGTACCTAGCACCAGGTGCAGCACATGATACAACAATGCCCTTGCTGTCAGTATGTCCAACATATGCAGTTTTAGCCTATATCCATCGACATAACGCGGCCGTATTATTACCTATAGCACTTTTGAGGTATTGATGAAGAATATTGAATCATAGGAAATGAAAAGTGTCAAATTTATTGAAACTATTCATTTCTCACCTTCGGACTCATAAAAGCCTGATGTAGTTCTTTTTGACCATCAGAGCAAAATGATATTCGTCGTGAAGTTTTGGGTTCAAAAAGAGAAGGAAAAACGAATGAAATATCTAGACTTTTTTCGAACTCCGCAGACTCCATCCCGACCACTCTGTTGAGGTGGTTGTTTCGATTATTGGAGTCCTTGGTGGAATAATGCCCTCTCTACTTTCGAATCTCAGACAAATGTAGAAGGCTGTCATTCTTAACTCATTGCGTCTGCTTAAGGCACCAGATTTTAGGACCCAATGATCACTTACCCCACGGTGTGGTAAGTGGTCATTGGTCGCGCCTTCCTGACTGGGTCGGAGCTTCGGGAACAGTACCCAACCAGCCTACCTTTTCGGAAAAATAATAATAATAACTTATTAATACTAAGATGGAAAAGTACAAAGCCAAAAATGTTTTTTCCAGAAGTTGAATTATTTGAACTGAAATGTTAGATAAATCAAGGTTACAATACACATTCGTATCACCACGTTTATTTGTAACTAACGTTACTGCAGTATCGTTTTCGTTTCGTTGTATTCGTTAGAAAATATCCTTATAGGACGAAACTGCAGTAACGTTAGTTACAAATAAAAGTGGTGAAAAACATGGAAATTTTCATGGTGATGTACCACGTTGTAACGGATACATCCAACAATTTACATTCGTATCAAGAAATGAAAACTTTACATTAGTATTCAACAGTAATTATTTATTAAATTTGAGCTTACGTGTATATATTCGCTGTCTTTCTCATGTTGCTTCTATTATAATAATTCGCTACTTCTCTGGGAATCGGAAACGCAAAACAGTACGGTTTAGTATTTTTTTTGGTGTCGACTAGGCAACTACAGGATTGAACAATTTTCGGGCACTCAACCTTCAAAAAAGGATTAACATGAATAACTTAGTCTGAAAAAAATATACCGAAGTAAAACTTATTAAAGGTATTAAATTACAAGTTATCAAAGTGCATGTTTCCATTTGATTTCGATAAGAAATAATTACATATTTAATTGATTCGACTGTATGTTGAAATTAGTATTATTTCAATTAACCGATTGAAATGTTATTCTTTTAGGTTCCTTGTCTGAAGAACCATTTCAATCGCTTTTAAATAGATTTTTAAATACAAAGTAGAGTCTAACAATTCTGAAATGTTCCTTTGGGGACTTTAAGGACAAGGGTAATGTGAATCAAAGGAGGCCGAAAGGAAGAAGTATTTTTATAAATTTATGTAATACCTATGTATATTTTTTCATTTTTGAATCGAATTGTGCTTATTTCGCAACGAAACTCCAAGTATCGAATACATTTCAAACCCACTCATTTCAAAAAACGTTTTATTCAAACTTTTTCCAGTCTCAATATTTTTGACGAAATCACAGGACGTCAGACTTAAAAAAAAATTAAAATGATGTTTTCTCGAAACGTTCTCGACAATCAATTGGATGGAGAAATATTATTTGTTTGTCATGAAAAATACTTGACAGGTTTGGTTTTCGACTCAGTTCTGAAACATTTAATTACAAGTTTTTTCCATTGATGATGAAATGAAAAATGTCTATGAGACCGCAATCCAATCATAATTCTCAATTTCAAGTTTCAGTAATGGAAAGTTAAAGTTAAACATGAAATAATTCCTTCATATACATCTTTGTTTAGCTGAAAATATGGAAAAAGTTGAAATAGAAATTGGTTTGATTATTACTATTGAACCAAACATATAATTATATATTTGATAGACTTTTCAATTATAGATTCTTAACTTTTGAGCATATTTTTCAAGTTATTGTTTAAACCCTCGATTAGATCAGATTTCCCAAATTTCTCAATTATATCATCTGGATTCATTTGGTGGGGATGGAGCCATGGTTTTCAACAAAATGTTATAAGTAAATTTGAAAAATTGAAAAGACAGCGGTATTTACTAACTTTGGAGCTCTTAGCAAGATATTCTGAATAGACACATCTGGCAAAATAATTGGATTATATTCAATGACACTGATGCTTCAAGAAAATGAGTGAAAACTAGTAAAGGAATCGAATTTTATTTACAGCCAATAACTCAAAAATTTCAAGGCATATTTGTTCGTTAAATCTTGAAATTCTCTTCAGAATTTTATATTAATAATAAATGATTTAACACTCTATATTCCAAATTATTGATATTTTTGACGAACTGGACATACAATTTTACTCAAAACTTAAACTTAGTTAACCTTATTTTGAAAATATAGCACTCTGGTCGTATTGTTTCTTAGTGGAGTTGGTTGTGCTGAACAGAGAATATTCGGATGAATATTTATTTCAATAATGCAACAAAAGTGGCTGATTCGTAAGGTAATATCAGAAATCAAAATATTTCCGTAGAAGAACTCAAAATAACATTACGAAGACCAAGAATGAGACGAAGTAAATCCACTTTTTATCAACATAGAGATAACGAATTCCTCAGACATAGTCTGTGGACAATTCAACTAAGTTATTTTCAAATGAGTTGTGAAGAACTAAAACAATTCATAGCTGAGCAGAAAAAAATTTTGTCGGAAAAGTATATGCAAAATAGTTGGAAAAACAGAAGAAGAGGTTGAGGATTTGAAAACGAAAAATAAAAGCACTGAGAGAAAATAATATATTAGTATTCAATTCTGGATACGCAGAAGGGGACCTAACAAGCTTTACTTTAGATTTGCTCAATACCAATTTGGAAGTGCAGCTAACAGAAAAAGAAATCAATAACGTCTTCATTACAGAAAAAAATACTAATAATAAAATTGTTGAAGATTTATCTGAAGAAGAAAGTGCAGAAATAGAAGCTAGGAGCAAAAACAAAAAAACACACATATTCCGTAAAATATTGTCCATTGAAAGAGCAGATTACAAGGAGAGCAAAGGGTAGTAGGTGATGGTTTTAGCGTGGAGAGTGAGACAAATCCTATAACTAAAGAAGGGACAAATATG
This sequence comes from Leptinotarsa undecemlineata, assembly GCA_015342065.1. NCBI lineage: Eukaryota > Metazoa > Arthropoda > Insecta > Coleoptera > Chrysomelidae > Leptinotarsa > Leptinotarsa undecemlineata. The sequence continues at coordinate 709 of WOGP01006606.1, read as the reverse complement.
AAAGAAAGCCCAGAACAAACGAAGTCTATTAAACTACCTTGAAATCATCGTAAAAGAGGGCAATCATCAACAGTGGACATTCATAGAGAAGAAAATGTCAAGAAATCATCTAGGAAACAACCACTCTGCAACAAATAAATTACATTTAGCAGAAATTATTCATGATTATTCAACATAATTTTTGCTTACATGTTTACAAAATGAAAATATCAAAATATGGATCCATTTAATAAAGATGTTGCAAATAATTCAATAGATACACTTATATGTGATTTTGAAATATTTCTTGAAATTATACAAAGTATAAAGTAGTAAACAAAATAACTTTTGAAGCAAGTTATGTTCCATTATGTTTTTCCATAAATTTGGTCGTAGTAAATAAAAATCACAATTTTGTTTAAAATTTACCATCCCATGCTCAGAAAAAATTCTTCATCGGTGGTTACTTTGCGAAATATCACGGGAATCGTTGTGTTTTAGAAAAAGCAAATTGACCAGCAATAGCTGTTTGTAACCAACAAATTTTAAATACGTTTGTTCACGCCCCTATTATTAAAATACTCTTGTTTTCATATATATTCATATTTATTGTATATTTTGATGTATAAATTCCGTAGTGTGCGCTGGTTAGGCCCTATCCCCCGAAGCCCCGATACATTCGGGAGGGCGCGCCAGCATTATCAACCAATTACCACTCCCCACACCGTAA
>WOGP01006605.1:0-12269 GCA_015342065.1 Leptinotarsa undecemlineata | reverse complement strand
ATAGGGTGAATCTGTGTTAAATATCCTTCTCATTTCATCTTTACTAGCTTGTAGTACAACTGACTTACCATATATACTCAAGTGTATCAAAAATGATGAATAAATATTATTATTATTATAGAATTTCTTGCAATCTAAGCATTGTATGATGTACACTTCGTTTAGGTTTCTTTTTCTTTCATAGCTGCTCATTTTCGATGATATACACTGTGTTTAGGTTTTAGTTTTTTCCCTCTCATAGCTGTTAATTTTATGTGTCATTTTCGTGTTCGGCTTGTAAGTGATATTGATGGGATTGAAGATGTGGGTAAATTTTTTGTTTTGGTGACCTAAGTATGTGAATGCCGGGCATCGTTATGTTGTTTTGTCTGTTGGGGTAGTTTGATTCTTGTTCTGTATTTTTTGTTTGATTCTATTTTCTATTCTATTTATCATCTTCTGGGTGTATCCGTGCTCGTTTGCTATTTCGTATATAATTTTCCTTTCCTTGTTCCGGGCTTCATTGAAACAAAGATCTTCAAACCCATGAACATCAACAGAAGGTCATTAGAAGTCCATGAAAAATCGGAAATCAAGCCTATGTTTTTAGTACTTTAATATGTACCTATCATTCATGCAGTTTCATCCTATATGGATATTTTTAAACTGATACAATGAAAATGGCCATATAGAAAGAAAATGCAGTAATGATAGTTGAAAATAAAATTGGTAAAAACATAGAACGTTTCATTTGTCATTTTTCATGATGTCCTCCCACCAAGTAGACGGCTACTTCAATCAATGTATGTCATTAGAAGAACTTGTTTATAATAAATATACAGTGCAATTCTTCAATGCCACCCCTTTTATTTTTTGAACGGATCAACTCAAACAATTGAAATTTGGAATAATCAAATTGATGCATGAATACTTCAGTTTGAAGTGAAATTGACAGATGAAACTTTCAAGAGTGCGACTGGTGATTGAAAGGTGGGTATTGTGACACATCATTTTGAAGTTCCTGACGATACCTTCACAACCCTAGAATATCTTCTTCTACAACAAAATAACGGAACATTTAATAATTTCCTGAAGACGAACACATTAGTATTGATATTCCTTTTTATCTGCCATATGGCAATTCCAACAACCCGATAAGATTTGTTGAGTTATTTTTTGTTTATTAAAATGATAAAAAATTTCAGTACGACAATGAACATCATTGCTCAGTTATAATGTTCTCATTTAGTTTTCGGTTTCACTGGAAAAATGGCATCACGTCAACAATCTCTCGTCCATTGAAAGAAAAAATTGAAGAGATTTTTATTTAAGGTGGGACGCGTAACTTTCACGAGAACGAAAGAATTTTCAATGAACGTTATCCGAATCGTTCTATGTGTTAACATATTCGAGGGAACTTGTATCCAAATTCACAACTACCGGTAGTGTACATAACAAAAAGTCTCCAGGTCATCTGTCCATTCCGGAAGAACCGCAAGTGCAAACAATTGATGAGATGGTAGTAAATCCTGAACAGTCTACTTATTCCGTCGTGAATGTTTGTGAGATGTCTCCTTCTACTGTGCAGAGACTTTTGAAGAGGAATAGGTATCATCAATACCAATTAACTGAAGATGACCCTAATCGAAGAACATTATTCTTCGAAATCATGACGGAAACCATTGCAAGGCACCCTACCTATCTCCGCAATATTTTTTTAGTGACGAATGTTAATTTTTTTCAAACCGCAATGTTCACAGACAAAATTGCCGTTATTGGAGTAACACCAACTCTCGCGTTTTCCGGAAAACATATACCCAATATCCTGAAAAAATTAATGTTTTGACAGAGGAAATGTATTTGAAAATACTGGAAACCACTGTTGACCCTCTTATTATTGAAATCGTCGAAGCGAAGTGTAATGAATTGATTTTAATGATGGATTTTGTATTCCACACTACTACTTGTATTCTACATTACTCCAGACAAGTGAGAAACTATTTGGATACTATTTTTCCCGGTCGTTGGATTGGCCGTCGAGATCCTACAAAATGAGCAGCCAGATTTGACATCTTTGGACTTTTTTTCATGGGGCTAGTTGAAGCAAAAGGTGTACACTGAACCTGCTTCAATATAGTATATACGGCAGAGATATTGATGTTACTGTGTTCGAATATGTTCGGCGTGGAATAGCGGATAGGCTGTTCATATATCAAGAAGTTCAAGGCAACCATTTCGAACATTTTTTGAACTGAACTCAAGCTTTTTGTCCCATATTATTTAGTGAAAAGTCAACATGTCAACAATGTATCCAGGCAATTATTGAAAATTCCGCCATTTTGTAATAGTTGAAGATATTGACATTATATTCTAGAGTTGTGAAGCATTTATCGGGAGCTTAAAAAAATGTGTGACAAAACCCTTCTTTCTATTAATTTTTCCCCAGATGTCGCCCAATCACCATCATTAAAGGAGGGGACATCAAAGACATGCACTGTATATATTTATACCTATTGAAAAACATGTTAGTGAAATCTGCCCTGTTAGGATCTGTCCTGCACTGAAGAGAAGTAATACCTCGATCCCAAACTGCAAAACTAACCTATGTGGGGTAAATTGCATAGGTATATTCTCATTTATTGTTTTTTTTTTGGTAATCGACTGGAAATCAGAAGCACTGAGTTCTTTTGCCGAGATCACAGAAGTATGGAATTTAGAGTATAATGTCAAACCTCCATGCAGCAACAGTTATTGTTATTACTTTTTTCAAATTGAAAAATAGACACGAATATATTTCTATTACAGGGACATTTTCTATAGCATGCTTGATGACAGGAAAAGCGGTTTTGGAGTATGCTGATCACTCTTTCCTTGGAGATAATGTTTCGTTGTCGAATACTACAGTAACTAGCTTCTCCCCCGTTCAGGTAGCATGTGCAGTTACTTTCGTTTCTGCTATAGTTCAGGTGAGTTACAACATGAAACCTCCATTCAAATCTTTTATGAATTTATGCAGTAGATATTATTATGATTCTTTTTACTAAAAAAAATCTGTCAGCTAATTTTGATCTCATTCTCTACGTCATCGTTATCCTTGTGTTCGTCTTCTGAAATCTATCCTGTTGATGTCCTCTCGACTACGAGATGCCAGTCAAAAGGACAGATTCCATTCAGTCTTCTGGGATCGATTGTCTGCAACTCTTCACCGGATAACATAAAACAATGTAAATCATTTCCAAAAAATGAAAAAAAAATCTCACGCACTTTATCTCTGATCTACCACGAGAAAAAAGTTATTGAAATTTTTGATCGTGTTTCCTGAAGCACTTCTTGAAAATACTTGAATTCATTTTACTGTTCATTACTTCTATCCTTGAGACGTGACGTATCTGTGACTGAAATCAAAGCAGAATGCAAATATTTCAGACTTCTTTTTGAACATTTGTCTGCGTATCGGTACTACTGCATTGTTTTACCTTATCTACTTGGTTTTATTGAAATACGCCCTCACTGAAGAAAATATTCAGTCAGTGGGAATGTCTCTCGCAATCTCTCAACTATTTTCTGCAAAATTCAGATAATGCTTTTTTTTCCAGCTGCTCATGTATGTTTTGCACTTGGGAGCTGCAAGTGCTCTGTTATCAGAAATGCTCGTAAATGCTTTCACTGCTGGTGCAGCTGTACAAGTTATCTCCACCCAAGTTAAAGATCTGCTTGGCCTCAGCCTACCCAAATTCAAAGGATATTTCACAGTTATAAATGTAAGTTTGAATGATGATTTGAATTTACTTTTGGCAACAGTTTCGAGCACTGCGAAATAAGTTTCGTCTTCTGTGTAACCCTCGTTACTGAAACTTGTTCAACATTAGAAATGCCAAGGTGATCCCATCAATCCCAAATCAACCATTGCAATTCTAAAAAAAATACCATTTTCATATATTACTTCCTCAACTGTATTGATACTGAGCTTATCACTTTCTAAAACATGAGAGTATTGACAAATATTTGAATTAAAATATTTAAAGGATGTTTATTGAACATGCGGCAGAAACGTAAGGGACTATTTTCTAAGGATATTTTGTCCTTTGATTATTTTTAATAAGGCGGTATGTTTTGAAGATACGGGGGAAAAATAATTTCGACAATAAGAATTCATTACCAAAAATCATCAGTAATGTTTAATAATCTACAAAAACTTTTGGTAATGTCTACTCCCTCGCTCGAATACAAGAATCCAATCTTCACTTTATCGACTCCCGAACTCGCACAAACTTTGTTGAGGTTTGGCTAAATTAGAGAAATCGGCAAATGTCAAATTTTCGAAAAACTGTAAAAACCTAAATTTGTACTAGAGAGCTCAAAATTGGTATATGGGTGAAAAATTAAAAAAACAATCATCTATTTTCTTTACCGATTTTCGAATTTTCGAGCAATATCTGCTTTTCTGAATATTTTTTGGAAAAAATGTCAAATTTGACAGGGAAGAAAAATCACTTGATCGGTCATATGCATGTCATTTGGCATCATTTTTAAAGCACAACCTCATGTAGATATCAAAAGTTGCTTGAAGAGATGAACAAAAAAAATCCCAGTTGATGCGGACTTTATGTGTGACACTGTATATTCATTTCAAATATAAAATGTATAAAGTTCCCCATTATGATTTTCATATTTTTCATATTGTGAAAGGTAGTAAATACCCAGAAAAGGATGATAAAAACTGATTTTCCTTCACAAAAAAAGGATTTTCTTTGAATATTCAAAAATGTTCTTCAAGTTGAAAATATGCCTTCTTGGATGGATTTTTATAAAATCGTTTTGTGTAATGATTGTAAAATATAGAGATTTCAAACCAAAAGACATTGTAACCTTGCAGCAGAACCACTCTCGAAGTGGTTCAAGGATTTTATGCAGTTTTATGTGATAATGTACCATGAAAATAATCAATATTCTATTTAAAATATGCTAGTTGATACCTTCTCATAGTATGTGACAATCTCATCGTCTTTTAAGTATTTTGGTACAAAGTTACATCCTCAAAATTTATTTCATATATGAATTGTATGGTTTTCAGTGCTATTGAACCGAGACTCCCGACAAAAAAAATGAAAAAATATACAAAATGAAATGATTATTCGGTTAGAATAATGAGTGGACAACTTGAAAATTATGTGAAATCGAAAATTTACTCCAATATTCTCAATGTGTTTTATTTTAGTGTCGAAAAAAATGAATTTCAGCAATCTTCCACTCTATTCTATGTCTATGGCTTAATCAAATACCATGATGCTCCGAAAAATATATTTCACTACATTATTACTCGAAATATATTATTCTACTTGTGACGACCTGGCTTCTCTGCGTATGGTGCATATCTGACTAGTAAATTGCAATTCTTCCTTCAGAACATCCGAGAAATACATCTGAAATGAAAGAAAATATTGTTTCTACTGTATACATGAGTATACACAACTGTAAATCAAATCACATCTGAAAGTTTGAAAATGGGTGCATTCCTTCTCAATGAGAACTGTTGAGAAACTCATTAATAACTCACATCGTTGTTGTTTGCTATTTTTCTTACGTTCCAGAGGAAATCTATCAAAGCTAGAAGCAGCGAAATGATGACACCAAAACCAAGTATCATAAACAGACCCTTGGTATCTTCAAAGGTCAATTTATTTACGGTTGAACTATCTCCGTTTTCAAACTGAAATGATAAAAAATTATACAATATGAATAACATTACCTATCATGTGATCAGTCATTGAAAACATTTTTTGAATGATTCAGCCGTTACTTGATGAAGATCAATAGTAATTTCAAAAACTACCACTAACGATTTGCTGTTTTTAGCGAAACATGTTGTGATATATTTTTCAAATAATGTTTTTGGAGATCAAATCGTCAGGTTTACTTTTTGAAACTCAATATAATTGTTGAAATTGATGCAGAACTCAATGAGTGTACCTGTATACCTGAATACTTGAACATTTGGAATACAACTATAATGATAAACGTTTTCTAAAACAACATGAGAAAAATCAATTGTTACTATGAAACTATAACAGTACAAACAAATTGTATGAAAAGTCAGGTGGCAAATATTATAACTGTGTCAGGAAAAACGTATTCATGTGAGGTGATGAATATTATCAAATTAAATAAGAATAACGACAGATGAAATAATAGAAAACTTAAAAATGGATTCTGTCATAATGATATTTCCATAATTTGTTTCTTTGGAGTGAAAGGCCCTCAATTCCGGCATTGTATACACTTAAAATTATCTGAATCATACAAAACAAGCACAACTCACAAACAACAGAACTACAACAATCTTCTAAACAAACGTATCACCAATCAAGTTGGCATTTTCAGAAGTTGAAGAAGACTAATTACTTTCTCTATTTATACAGAGTAACAGAGTATACTTCCCCTTTCACTTTCGAATACACTTATGATTATAGGTAGAAATTCGCAAGAAAATTTTGATCTCATACCACATTTGGCTACTTTAAGAGTTTCGAAAGCATCCAAAAATGTCGTGTTATTCACCCATCTCAACAATTTAAGATAGTTTTCATTTATCAAATGCCCGTTCCCCACGGCTTGTTTTGACACTAGATCTTTCTGGTTTACGAAATCGGATATGTGTTGCGTGTTATTTGAAACCAGTTTCAATAGCTCGCTCAGTCAGACCGATATATTTTCGTCACAGTTTTACGGTAGGTTTCATATATACCTTTTTCAATTTCGAAAAATTTCGATTTTCCAACAACTTCAGGATGACCCAACATTTATTGAAGTGAGCTAGAAGTTTTGAATGTTCGGAAATCAATCAATATATTTCCAACGTTTTCATTACATCAAGAAAAATAATTGCCGAAGGACTTCGTCATGGAGTTCAATGTTTATCAGATATTTTAATCATGAAAAAATTTATATATGATGTATAACAAAATCAATCGTCATTGGAAAGACGGTTATGTACAGGGTATTTCCTAATAATGATAATGATAATATCATTTATTATGCATAAAAATACATTCATACATAAAAACAAAAGGGTTAGCCAAAGGCTTTCAGCCATTCTCACAAAAATTATACAATGACTATAAGAAAATAATCGCTATGAAAAATTCGTATCACCATGATTTGAACTGTTTTCCAATAAAATCAGTTCTCAACAAGCCTTAACATGTGATTCTGTTTGAAGTATTTACTACCACCTTCCATTCTCCTGCCTGTGGACATCACGTGACATACATTCTGATTGGCCGTCTCACATCCTAGCTGGGTGACAGGACACCACGTGACATTTTGGTGTATTATGGTTGGCTGGGGGATCTATCTGCCTTGTCTGGCAGGCTGACAGGCAACCTGACTGATGTGATGACGTCTGTCTTGTTGAAGTGGGGTAACTTTCATCGTAATCAGAACGTAATCGTTTAGAAGTATCCTGATCTATCTGCAGATATTTCAGGAAAAACATCATGTCATCGATACTCTGACAATTCTTTCCTAGGGTACATACTACTCTGTATTCACTAGTTCAATTGTGCTAGCGTTTTCTCCAATCTTCGATGCAGTTCTGATTTACGATTTTTGGTATTTCCTTGAGCTGTCTTGGAAATTCAGTTATTATCACCTCAATCGTCGCAAAACACCATCCTTTCTCTCTTATCCGGTAAATACTGTGGCTAAGATATGACCAGTGAGCAGGTGCGTTATCGTGATGCAAAAGGCATCAATTGTTTTTGACTACATATGACTATGAATGCCTATGTGGCACAAAAAAAAATAGTGAGCAAAACTTCGACATTTGATCGAACTCGGTGCTTTTTTATTAGCTCTTGTGGGCTATGTTTGGAACAACTGGTTTATAACCATAAACCCATGATTCGTTATCAGCTATGCACATTTTATGCAAATCTGGATCACTGGTGTCGTCATTCAACAATTCAACTGGATCCTACACGAGAAGGAAATATTAAGAGCAGGTGCAGGTGTTTTCAGTCGCAGACTCATCATTGAGAATCTAGTTGCCTAGGAACCTATGCGACTGTATTTCAAGCGGATATTTACGCTATAGAATTGTGTGCGGAGAGATTGGAAGAATCCAACCTCATACACAATAAAGTCAATAAAAATATTCTCGGACAGTCAAGCGGCGTTGGAAGCTCTTGGCTCCTACCGAGCAACGTCTGATTTGTTAGCAAATTGCCAAAAACGACTCTTCTCGATAGGAAGACCTAACATATTGTCTTTGGTCCGCATTCCTGGCCATACTGGCCTGGAACGCAATGACGCTGCAGATTTCTTTGCGAAGGAGGGTGCTACAAGCAGCTCCATCGGACCAGAACCTGTCATTGGCGTGGCTTTGGGCCTTGCCAAACAAACATTGAACATCAGTATGTCCAGAAGATTTATGGATTTCTGGCAGAATATTTCAGGGTCAGCTCACCTCTAGGCGTTTATTCACCCTTCGAAGCTTGATACCAAACAGTTGTTGGACTACAGTAGGGATGAACTACGATTTCTAGCAGGTCTTCTTACATGTCACTGTCATTTAAATCATCATTTGCAGATACTTTGATTTTGCGCCAGCTCTGCAAGGGATCGAAACAGGTTTTTAGAGTTTGGCAGTGCCGTACTCTTGCCATCTGACCTGAAAGACCACTTACCATACAAACTAATCGGCTTCGTCAAGAAGCTGGGTTTATTCGCTCGAGTGTGAATAGATGTGAGCCAGATGTGAGCGGTGGAGGGTCGAATAGACCCATTAACCTTGGACCTAACCTTACCTAACCTCACCTAACCTAACCTCACCTAACTGAATGTACGTAACCCACGAAATTTGAATATTCACATTATGTTCTAAACAGTTGACTTCAAAAAACATGACAACGAAACGATAATATCAGTATTTCTGAACATAGTCCATAGTTTGAGGACAAAAATTTGTTTTACTCAAAATGTAATCAATCTATATATCTTGTCTTTTTATAGATAGATACTCTCTTCTTCGTGATAATAACATTTTTACCAATTGTCTGTTAATATGTATGTTTTGACTTTTTTGGATGAAACGCTAAGGGGTTTTTATCCAGGCCTAATATTCCAAAGAATGTTAGGATATTTCTTCGTTTATTTCAACATTGTTTCAAATGAGAAAAAATGTTGAAATAATATTTTTTTCATAGAATCAATATGATTTCATGATTTCCCTAGGTTCATCATAGATTTGTCTGACATTTTTCCTCGCTTTCCCAAAGGACTCTGATTGAAATTATTATAATTCTTTCAATCATTCTGTTTTCTTGGACAATGTTTGAATCCCTAACTGATCAATATTTTCTTTTGGTCCCTTGGGAGTTGTCTGACTTGTCCTAATCAATATACTCACTTCACATAATGGTTCATCACTATCAACTTTCCACCACTTCTTTTTCAGCTCAGTTAGTTGACCGGATTCTTGCATTTTCAAAATAGCCTTATTGATAGCACTCTTATAAGGTGAATCTGCAAAAAGTCAAGAAATAAATCTGTCATATTAGTTCCTCAGTCGTATAATCGAATATGAAATCTGCCTTTTACCTTATATAACGACAAAAATGGTATACTTTGGAATCGTTTTTCTTATTGAATCTACTTCACAACGCCTCTTTCCGAGACGAAATATATGTCACTGCATCTTTATAAATGCAATTTGAAATACAATCACATCAATTACCGAAATTGATACCTTGAAAACTGAAAATACAGTGGAAAGAAACGGTTTCGATTGCGATTCGGTGTAAATAATAGATCAAATTGATTTCAACTTCGCTTATTTGTTAAAACAAACATAGATGAAAGTATCACCAACTCAGTTTATCTTCCATATTCCTCAAGGTTGCCGTTGGGGGTTCCTAGTTTTCAAATTAATAACAGAAATAGTGAAAATAAACAATAAAATTCTTAGAGCTTTATGCCAAAATTCTCATGTTCAAAATGGATCATTACATCGAGCATGAAAAAACTATTCATTTAAAACTCCGATGAAGATCTGATTCTGAGTTTTGGTGAGTAGACTGGCATAAAATGTGATATGCTAATGAGAAATATTGTAATGTAGAGTGAATTATGGTCCAATGACAATGACAGCAAACTACAATATCGAGTGAGAAAGTGATCATAATCTCAAACAGAACATTTCAATTATCAATGCTGTATTCTTTTTCATGTATAGTTACTTGATTATATTATTTGTTTCACGTCGTAATTGAAAATCTTCACCACTATCTCGGTCCTAATGCAAAACCACGAATGTGCAGATTCCCCATTTTGAAAAAACGAGGTGGTTTGATACTATAACATTTGAAAATGAATCACATTAGCAACTGAATTTGATATGTACATAAGTGAAATTAGCTTTCTTTCACATTCGAAATTATGCCTCAAGACCGATATGTGGATAGTTGAAGAAATAATAATATCATTGTAAAAACATCTGAAGATGATTTTGAAGTTATTTTGACGATTATTTCGGCGACAAATTAAGTGAGAGATAATTTAAATCACTATGTTTTTATCTGTAGTAGAGTGGATCAAGATCCAGTAATGCAAAAGAAGGTGAAATATAAATTTCTGACGTTGAATCCCTGCACTTTTACCAAACACAGGAACTGCAATACTCTTCTCGGAAGACGGAAGAAAGAAAGAGAGAGAAGACTATTGTAGTTCTGGTGCTTGGGAAAAGTGCTCATTTTATATCAGAAAATGCAGTTACCAAAGTGTTCTATTTACATAATTAGACTAACAAAGTTAAAAAATAAGTTTACCAGATGAGATCTCTTCGAACAACGATTATTTATCAAATTGTCTGCTGAACCTATCTTGGTAAGCACTCAAAAATTTTTTTAACTCAAAAACGTTCCATAATAGTTATTACCAAGTGACTGACTCCCTAGATTTAGTTTGATGGCATTTTTGGTTCCTATTCAACCAATTAGACGATTGTTTTATGTTAGCTACCCTAAACTCATACAAATCAAACTTTTCGACTTTTAGAATATGTACATCTTTTGATAAAATCTATATATGATTGACTAATGTTGTGAATATTATGTAATCAGCAGAGAATTTTGAAGTAGAAATGATTCATAATCAAAAAAGGTCGAAAATACTTTAAATCTACTTGAAACAACACCCAATAAATGATAATATGAACACTTCATATCCATTCAAAAAATCTCCCAAACCTTCAGATTTCGCATTCCATTAGATTTTGGAATATAAACAAGAAAATATCATTTTTATATCTGTATATATATTATAAATAATATTCTGACATCTTTTTTTGCTGAAACAGCTATAATTTTTGTCGAAGTTTATTATAAAACCTATTATTAAGAAACTGAAGCAAATTCAGTTAATGTTCACGAGTTCAACACCATTCTAATATTTTTTATTCAGAAATGAACAAAAAAAATAGTAAATGACTTCCTGCTCGTCGAACATGAACTGTCAGTATCCAAGAAGGCCCAGAAATATGTTCACAGTATTAGTAGTGAGCTGCAATTTTGGACAATAGCAGATTTGCACTTGGTATGTAATTTCAGTTACCTGGAAGGGTATATTCTATTCTACTTTTCCAGATCTAGAAGGTTTTCTCTTACGAAATTAGATTGCCATTTAGCCTCAGATCTGTCACTGTTGCATATGTTTTGAAAAATGAAACTCACTGAGGATCACGACGATTGAATCAGAATAATAATAGTAATAAAGGACATTCATTAATTGTCAGATATATTAACACATGTGAACTAAAAAAAGTGAATTGGCGGGATTCAGTATGGCAATTGGCACCGGAAGGTACAGACTGACATCTGTTCTTCCACCTAACCCAAAACAGATTAATAAATGGCACATCAGAACAAACACACAAAGAATATTGATTACTTTCAAATGTACCTACGTTATAAGGAATATAAACATTGTCATCACTAAATTACACAGTTAAAATTTAAGAGTCGTAAGGACACCGAGCGAGAGTCAAATCGGAAATAACCTCGAAATTTATCGAGACAAATAGGGGCGGACCTCATTTCCTTCAAACGATCGCGAGAAGACGTACTGACCGATTCGTCAATTGATGTTTATGAGTAGAAGAGAGAGATGGAACACTAGAACGCCCAACACTTCTTACATACAATCGCATTTGCTGTAAATAAAGTTTGGCAATGTGGCATAAGGAGAACGGTATTGGGATTTCATTCATAACATTTCAGGTAGGAACTAGGAAG
>WOGP01006604.1:0-12270 GCA_015342065.1 Leptinotarsa undecemlineata | reverse complement strand
GTTATGAAAATAACGATGTTGTAATGTACAATTTATAATGAATAAATTGATTGATTGATATTACTATGGAGGCACAAATTTATGGCGCATGTGTATTTTTTCATCTACCCGACTGTACAATCAAATTATTTTAGACTGGGGATTAATTGGACATCATGAATAGAAGCTATTGAAATGCAAGTTAGCATATGAAACGCCAATAAACTTTTTGAATAATTTTTATTTGAATGTTAAATGATCCTACATAGTATACATTTCAGATTGATAAATACTCAAAATACTGTAAACATTTTCTCATTTTTTTTATATCTACATCTTATCTGCATCTTCAAATGACTTATAATCAAGCATTATTGTAAGTAGTTGTGAGTGAATAATTTCTCTTACGGTCAGTCCCACCGAATATCACATTCTTGTGTCAAAACAACAAATGAACCAACCCAAGTAGACAAACAGTATGAAAAACTGTGTTCAGCAACACAATTCAGTTCCATGATATCCTACATATTAACAAGCGAGATTACTGTAATGGCAGATATCCCGTAACAGAATTTAGTTACTGGTTATATATTAAAAGTGTATATATATAATTATATGCTCTTTGGTTAATTTGAGTAATCTTATTGGTAATGCCAAACAAACAATTTTCCTTACCAATTTCAAAGTTCAGTACTAGACAAAATATTAACATACAATTGATTAAAATAATATACAAATCGAGACATTTTAATATGAATAATTGAAAGATTTGAAATGAATTGTTGTTTATTGTCTTCAAATTGACAAAAAAAATCGTTATACTGTAAAGTTATAAACCTAAAGAACAAGTTATCTAAATCTAGTGCAGTTGGGCATTTTTGAGTTGAAAATAAGATTCACAGTTGAAAATTGACAATTCTCCAGTCCAATTGAGCCTTAGGTTTTCCAACTACATCCAAACCTTTGGTTAGGGGTAAAATTAACTCAAAATTCACCTCCGTGTTAACACTTTTTCACTTGATGATCTGATGAATTCGGAAATGATTAAAATTATTGCAAATTTGATATGTTGAAATAATTTGCTTTAAAATAACTGTGTTTGTAGATAGAAACAAAAAAATAAAAAATATCCTCTCAAATTTAACTACTCCAAAATGTCACAAAAACTATTGTACGACTGGAGTCAATTGTCAATCAATTGAAAAAAAAAACAATAAAAAAAGAATTATGGTAGTAGGTTCATGTACTGAAATAAAACTTTTCAGTCCATTGATTGAAAAACAACCTTGCAGCCATTATAAAGTGACTCACGTTTCCAAGTTATATAACAAATTCCTATCACAATAACTAGTGTAATAATATATGTTGAACAACAAAGAACATCAAAAAAACATATTTATATTAATGTATAGGATACAAACTACAGAAAATTCTACTAGAGCATATGTTACTTAAAAGCAAGGCATGACTACTAGAGAGGTCCCATCAATCAGGGAAAATCAGATTCAAAAGTTTCATAACTACAAAAAGAGTATAACGCCGCCTGAACTGCACAGATTAGGACAGTTTATTTCTAACTGAAGTGTAACTTGTTGAGAGGTTTATGAATATATTCTTTCTATTGATTTTTCTAAATCGTCTCCTAACATTTTTTGTAAGAGACACCACTCAGTATCGCAAAGTTTAATGAAACACTAATCAATTTTATGGGAGACTTACTAGAGTTGGTAAAAAATAAGTTATATGGTCGGAAATAAAAAAAGACAGAGTTCCCCATAAACAGTGCGGGGAACTTTGAAAAGCAAAATGACAAAATGTAAGATAAAAGGTCAGAATTTTCAAGTATCATTAATAGAAGCAAACAGTTTTCTGATTAAAAGAATAAAATGATATCCAAGAGGCATGCATTTCTTGTTACAATATGTTTTTGGAGTAGAGTGGAAATAAAGAGAACAAAATCCGGATTTTGTTTTCTCTAATTGTGATTTTTTAATTTTATATTCTTAGATTTACCCTACTTTTCATTACCTTATATTGTTGCCCAGTTGCAGGTACTGTTCATTCTTGAATTCAAGTACATGTTCAACGTAACAATGAATCTTTCTAACTGTACAACATCGGTCAAACGGTTATTTCTTTTCAATTCTATTACGTCATTAGATTGAAAATGTAATGTGACATATTACTGATTTTCCAAAAAATTGATATAACCAAGGACCATGGTGAGCATTCCTAGCAGAATTACCTGTAGTGTCTAAACAAAAACAAAACTCCAAAAACCTTAATCTCTGGAATGGCCTATTATTGCCAATATGTACATGAAAATATTGATGACATCAACATACAGATTGATGGCTGCAAAAATGTACTCCTCCGGAGAGATGGAATACTTATGCTTGCCGCCCATCATCAGCTGAGTGTCGTAGACCAGATACACCGAGAATATTAACGCTCCCAAAGAAGCGTACACCATTTGCACTATCTTGTTGTGAAAGAACATGGCGACGATGCCAAAAATGAAAAGGATCAAAACTGCCACAAAAAGGATTCCCCCCATCATGGTGAAATCCCACTTGGTTTGGAATGCAAACAAAGTTAACCCAAAGCAAACGGCAGCCGTAATGCCAACAGCCATTGCGACAGCATCAGCCTTGTAGGTTGAAGCTGCAGTCGCCAGCATGAAAGATTCAGCCACAGTGAATATGAGCAGAAATATGTAATTCATAGGAGCCTTTCTGCGAATTTCGCCACAGCAAGCCAAGCATATCAAGGTAACAAACACTGTAGCAAGAGAAACGTAAAACAACGCCGGATTGTTTTGGACGTATTCCTGACTGGGAACGTGGTAGAGCAGCCAACAAATGAATGCCAAGGTTATCGCTAGCTGAACGGCAAGGATCGAGTACACTTTTCTTATGAATCCTCTTCGAATTGTCTGGTCGCTGAAGCCGAATCCTTTCACCTCGGGATCCTCGTAGCCAGCTCCTCCGTAGGTTCCTTCAAAATAATAATTTTTAAAGTTATTTCAGAGCTTTTCACATACAGCTATAAATTGTACAATAACATTCTCTAGGGTACTGCCATCCTTCGCCAAGTTATATGAGATTAATAAAGATTATTATTATTCTATACAGGGTGGTCCTTTGAAAACAAAACAAAGCTGACTGCTCATAGTAGGCGTAAAGAAAAAAATGTCTCTCAGACACACTGCTTATTTTTTGTATAAGGAATAATCAAATGATGTCTCATTTGCAACAATGTTTTGGAGTTGGAGGTTACATCTAATTTTAATGATTTTGCTAAGAAGCTATTATATTCTTTTTAATTAACAACAACTGTCAGTTGGAAATAATCAAATTTCTATTCGATGTATCTACTTTTATACCAAATAAAACAACACTGAAATACTTCAACTTAACATTCAGATGCCTCAAATACTAAAAATATTGTGAAAAAATTCTCTACATAGTGAAACCTACATGCCCGCATGACCCTGTATATATTTTTGGGCATTACCTTAACTAGTCAATAGTACAGTTGATTCAATTGTTTAATAACTCTTTGTTAGAAAATAGTTGATAAAGAAAAAAGTTCGTTTCCAAAGACGGAAGTTTAAAATCTGTTTTTCCGTTAATCAGCTGTCGCCCCCCTATGAACAACAACTCTCAAAAGTTGAAACTTGTGCGAGCTAAGGACTAACGAGGTCTTACCCTTTAACGTGTGATTCCTAACGCGGTGGTGATTTAATTTGCATAATGAAAATAGATTTATTAACATGAGAACCAATTTCAATAAAAATGTCAGACTTAGAGAAAAAGACATTGGGAGTCCAATGCCTACTTTCGACAATTGGATGTGGAAGGAAGATTCATAAATGATTTTTTATTCAATCCTGAGGTTTTTATTAGTAGTGATTCATCGAGATATGTTTAATGTGCAGATAATTGAAGTGATGAATAGTCTTATTGCTGATGAAGAATATACTTCCAATTGCATAATGTTTCAGATAAGTAAAAGATTATCCACTTTGGGAATTGGGATTCTACCATGGTGGACATTTTCTATCACTAAGTTTAATTTACAAACAGATGAAGATAAGAAAAAGTAAAATAATAAGCAAGACAAACAAAACAAACAAAGCAGTTGTCATAACTAATTTCATTAATTATAGACAAAAATTCTAATTACATTACATCAGTGTTCTGAGACAGATAAACTTTATTTGTATCAATTAATAGGTATTATGAATCATCTTCAGATAACTCAAAATGAAATGAACAATAAAATTCCAACAATAAACTTCTCTTGGGTAATATGAATGATGTTTAAAACCATACCCATTGCAAATGTGCAAGAAACATCCATTTTCGAATAAGATCATCCTGGCTGATATTTATGAGCAATTTGATTGATGGATACAATCCAGTAAAATGTACTCAAAAGTGTATTTATACTGTTTATAATTTCCAATTTGGTTTCAAGATATTTTTTTATATTGTCCTTTTTCCTCATCAAATTAAGTGATGCTGACAGTGATATTATATGAAGTGATGATTATATTGTTTATATAAAGTGACAATTTACCTTCAATAGAAAATGAAATTTAGACTCAAAAGAGATGATAACATATTATATCACTGGGGCAGAAAGTTTTTTATTACATTTTTAGTTTTCAACTTTTCTTAGCAACATACTTATATATCAGGAAATGGAAAATATTTTTCTTGTATATATTATTGTATAATGATATGTGATGGAATTGGCAATATAAAAACGCATGACGTTCACAATGAAGTAAGTGTTACTTGAACAATATAATGATATTTGAATAATCCTGTCGGTGTTCCAAATAACACATATTTCTCACCACAGAAAGGCCGACTTTTCAATGTACATTATCTAATTATATGAAAGAACTATTAAACTTTTATGAATTTATACATATCTACAACTTTTTCAAAGTTAAAATGTTTGATCACGATGCTAGGTTATTTAAAAAAAAAATTCAGTTTAACCATACGTTGCCATTTGAGTTTCTGAAGTACGGTGGATATCTGTGGTGCCTTATATCAATGATGAGACAGATCTACAAGATGTTGCAAAAAAAGATGTTTTTTGTACCATGAAACATGCATGCTGTTTCAGAAAAAATTTTCTCCAACTCATTAAGCTAAGCGGACTCAGATAATCGAATATTACCAAATGTTGCCATATACTTTTGCTACATCAGTCTGAAGCAGAAAAATAAATAAATGGAAACAAACCGGCACTACTACCATAGAAGGGTACTTGTTCACCTGCACTGTAAGGGTCACTTTGTCCTCCATAAGGAGGAGGTTGCTGGAATCCTGGTGCAGATGGGTAGCCACTTGGTGGAGGCATGCCGCCTTGAGGAGGGTAGCCACCCTGCGGGGGATATCCCGGTTGTTGAGGAGGGTACCCTGGTTGCTGAGGAGGGTACCCTGGTTGTTGAGGGGGGTATCCCGGCTGACCAGCATAATATGCTTGATTGGGATCTATCAGACAAAGAAGATAATATTTGAATTGAATAGGGAATATTTTTGGGGGAGACTAGTTAGTTAGGGAAAAAGTTTTTTTGATAGAAAAGTAGAAGGCCAAAAAGATTTTTTGCCAAAATTAAAATTTGCCTTTACTCTTTTACTCAGTTAAAGGCAAATCAACATGGCAAATAAATTTAGTTGATATTTTTCAGGAATTGAGTAAACAATAGTTTTAGTTCTGGTGCAGATTGGGTCCATTATTTAAAAAAAATTGTTTGCATCCAGAGTACCGCTATTTGTGATATTTAATCTCTGGTTGTGGTATTTTGGAAATACACATGTAATGTGAATAAAGACAAAACACTAATAACATCACAACCGTTATATTCCAAGTTCAATTGAATGAAAAACCCATTTACCACTTTTGCAACAACCCAAAAAACTTAAACTTAAAGTTTATATTTGTTAATTGTTCCATATATATGTTTTACTTTACCAGACTTTGCCAATAAGATGTTCAGATCTTGGGTAATGAAGCATATTTTGATTGATTTGATTGATTGAAAGGTTTTGCAAATCCTGAAGACCTGCCTTCTCATTCAGAGACAACCAACACTAATATAGTTCAAAGTTACAGAGGTTACAGTCACACTGTGAGAGAAGATAACAATTTTCTATTTCAAATTTATTTTCTTCCTTATGATTCTTGAAACTTTGAGAAAGTTTTTCTCAATCAATCTTACTACTGGAATGACTTTTTCACTACAAGTGAAAAGAGAAAACAAAAAACTTAATGTTTGCATTTAATCACTCTTTACATGGAAAAGGATAGCTATACAAGAGTAAGTCGTCAGCATTTTCTAACAGTTTGAGATTAGTTGATGACATATTACTATTGTTTCAGTTTATATTGTTTGCAAAATAGTTATTTTCATTATTTTGTCAACTTATATCAGATGCACAAATTTATGACTCTTGTGTACTCTTTCTGTGTCCCAAATTTACAAATTATTTAAATTCTCATCTCATGATTCAGCTTACCTTGACCATATGGCCCACTATTCCACTGTGACATGATGATCACCTAAAACTGATAAAAAATCAAACAATTAAAAGGCTGAGTTAATATTGGAAAAATAAACAAAGTAGACTACAATGTATGAATGAGGAGTGTCATAATAATTCCAGATGCGGATGCACACAGCTGTTTCAGTCTATAAATACCAAGTGGGCAGTCTTAATTAACATGTTCCCTATCGTTTCGGTTCATTATATTCGATTATATTTATCAATACTGACTGTCGATAATGTTCAACATTGAGTATTGAAATGCGCTGACTCACTCTATGTGACGGAGACATTTTTTTGCAAATATTTCAGTAAAAATTAAGGAATTTAGAAAAGTGTTGGTTAGTGTCATAACTGCGGTCATAAAAGTATCTCTGCATACAGTGACCTAAAGGGTATTTTTTTTTACTTATGTGAGAAAAATCACTTCGACCTTATCATATTAACATTGCAAACCAGCGAGAAGACTAGTGTTAAAAAAATTGTGCAATTACTGGAAAGTTACAAACAACTTGTGAAAAACATCTTCAAAAATTCTGATGAAGCCAAACAGCCTTAACGGCGTTAGCTATCCGCCCCTGCCTGAATGTCATAAACAAGGCTAAAGGCGAAAAAACCAAAACAGAACACCTACACAATATGTATGAAAATTGGAGTTTTATTATCTACAACTCCCATCTGAAATATTAGGAAAAAATTGATAAAATTAAATTGATTTTTTGATTCAAATTAATTTTGTTTCAATATAACTACCAGTCCGAAATAGTTAAGGGAAATACCGAAGATAAAAAAGATGATATTATTCATGGATAATCAGACATGATCCTTCACTTCCAAGGAAAACATTGTCAAATATTGATATCATGACATCAATTATTCTCTAGACAAAAAAGTAACTAAGTGGTACTCACCTAATCTATGAATTTTCAAATAAATGAAAGCGAATACGTTTATTCCTCAATCTTCCAAAATATTCTAGATTTACTTTCTAGTATTCTTCTAGATTGCACTTTACTCACACTTCAGAACTTATATTGCAGCGACACAGGACAACGGTAAATGTCAAAACTGTCAGAATTTAACTTCAATCACAGAAATATTAAATTATTGGTATTATGGGTATTATTGGGAATATTGCACCGGTTCGGTGTTGTGGACCAGTGGTTAGTCCATAGCCATCAATTCATTTTTATTGTGTTGGTTGTGTATTTTATATGGAACAGTAGGATGCACCAAATCATAATACTTGAACTCTCCAGAATAATAGATTAATAAGGCAGTTTATTATTATTTGGGTAGATTTTGTGTTTTGTGTATGATTGAAAAATATATTGTAATAATGAAGAAGAAAATAATACAAATCATGAAATTATGAAACAATAATTAATTGGCGCTCCGGACCGACTTCATTGATTTTTCAGCTGCAGGAAAACCCGGAAAAACCTGCAGCACTATATCATCTGAAGATCTTGGGTGGATTGAATTTCAGTTAGGTTAGATTGAATACACATGTAACTTATTTCATGTTCGAATTTCCTTCGGGTGATGAATTGGTAAAGATTCAAAAATAAATATAGTATGAAAATTTTAAGTTTTTCAAATATATTTTTTCTAGAAACTTTCATTTCGTTTCAATAATTACAATATACCTATAAATTCAATCTAATAATCAGAAAATGATATGTTTATAGTTTCTAGGCGAAACTAATGGTGAATTAGCGAAATTATCGCGATAATTGATAAATTGAAACATACTTTTTGTAGCGGGAGGATTTTCCGTTTGATAATGAAACTATCTGAAAGACATACTGTCAACTTCAAGCATTCACTAAGAGCGTGTAGATACGTAAAATCGGATTTTTTTGGGACTATTTTCAATTTTATTCTCCGTTCCTGTATTGACGAGAACGATAAGTATCCAATATAAATGACATATCAAATGATTAGTGATATTTACGACAACCTCTAAAATATTTTAGTTAAATTTAGTTGTAGAGAAGTCAACCAAACACTTATAAAAATAATTTTTTACATCACAAGGATAGTTGAAATTCTCTGAGGAAAATGTGATGAATTTTCTAAATGAAGGATATTTTTATCTGTCCCACTCAACTGTTTCCAAAACTACCTACCAAGAGACGGAGAATTCTTGTAGCTCGAGAGTCCCACAGAAGCTCTTTTGTTGGCTCATTCTGTATTTGGCAGAATTTGCAACTATAAGTAATTCCTACTTGACGTAATTCTGGGCAATGAAGTAAACTATGTCATATAACTTGTCGTTAACATCTACTTAAAGTTATGTATACATTTGAAATTGTAAAAATTTTGTAGAGAAAATTATTTTTTGAGTCAATTCCTTTTGATTCTGGTTAGTACTGAATGCAGTTCAGAACCTTTGTTTCGAAAACTATCAAGTGAGATATAAATATTGAGTAACTCTTGTACTTAATGTAATTCCTATATATATTTTTTGTTTCTTTTCCCAACTATAGTTTTCAATATGTATATGAGTATATGGATGTTTTCATCCTTTGTTGTGATATTAGTTGATGCCTCCAAACCGAGAGCTACTAACCTAAACCACCATGTACTGCCGACTTATGTTGATATTGTAATATATCAATATACAGTTGATAAATATTTCAGTATTTGAGGGTGTCAATACTCAAGGAGAATGAACCAGATTAAATGGGGAAAGCAGAACAAATCTAATGGTTTGCGGTTACTCGAAAAGTTAAGTTAAGTGTATGGTAGTTAGATCCTTGTGGAATTTTAGATACCTATTTTCCTAGATATACTCATAGGTTGTGATGAAATGATTGAAATGAAGTGTCTATATTTTTAAGGAACTCCACGTTGAGAGATAATATATAATGAATATTACTGGAGAATAGTCCCAAAACCAAACCGTTATTTTCAACACCTCGACACGCGTTAAGGTGTTCATTGGTAGTGTAATGGTGAGTTAATTTGAAATAATGTTGGATTTATTGATGAAGTAACTGATTTTCAATATTATATGATAATCTTGTAGATTGAAGAACTAAAGTTTCTTCCTGTTTTCTCGTTCTCATTTTCAATGTCACGTCTTTTTTTCACATCACATCAAATTTTCCACCAATCTTTCCTAACACATTAGAAAATAAATTCTTGGATCTAAAGATGGATAGCAATTCAAGTTTTCCTCCCAACCACGCTAATATGGTCGATGAATCTCCCTCCAATAAATAAATGCTATAAGATCATTCATAATTCTATCATTGTCTAAAGATCTATGGACAATGATTGTATCATACCCCTCTACCAGGTCTAATCGACCTTAAAAGAAAAAGGAACACACATTCACAAAACAGAACGCTATGTTTGTGATTCTTATTTGGTATTATAGCCGTTAAGCCGTTCTGTCACAAGAGACAGAATTGTGGTTCTGTTAAAGTATGGCAATCGTTGTCAATTGTCAGTGGTGATTTAAGGTGTTATATTGGGATGAATAAGTAATAATTTGATTCTTCGATTTTTGTGGTAATAAAGGAATATTCAGTGACAAAAAACGGGTTTTCAAAATGACAAACGTTAAATTTACCGAAAATGCATATTGCAAAATGGTGTTACATGCTACTAAATACCCTCACTGCAGTGTAAATGGTGTACTTTTATCAAAAACGTCTCCTTTGAACAATAATAAAGAGATAGAATTTGTGGATGCAGTTCCCTTGTTTCATATTTGTCTAAATCTAACACCGATGGCGGAAATAGCTCTAATGCAGGTATCTTTCTCAGGTGCATCATAATTTTCACTATTTCTACTTCACCTTTTCTGCTTCAGATTGATGAATATGCTTCGAAGAAGGGATTAACTATATCAGGTTATTATGTAGCACCAGAAAATGTTCGAGAAGATTCTTTTGACAAGTTGTATAACAGGATTTCTGATAAAATTGCTTCAAATTGTACCAACTCCTATGTTGTCATTGTGAGTACTATTTACTTCAGTTCTTTCTCTACTATAGTGCAATATATTAGATGTTATCCTAATCTATTTTGGTAAATCAATGAAAAACATTTCAAACACAAAATTGAGTAAAATCCAATGATGAATGTTGAGGCTAATTTATATGTAATTTGAACATAATTGAACTTATATTTCGGTACATTCACTTTTCTCAGTGTCTACATAGCTAATAAACAAGTATGCTGGCTATTACCAAGTCACACATTCAATTATATCTCACATATATTTGTGCAAGTTTTCCGCATAGTTACCTGACAGGAAGGTATAACCCTATCTCCTCAAATAGAAATGTATCACCAAAAAAGGTAATTACAAAGGGGTTCCATAGAGATCAATTCAATTAAATATTTATGTTATTGACATTACTCATTATTTAATGTTTGAGATTGAGAATATCGAATCAAGACATCTTTAAATGTGCTTAGGATGTTTTCATGAATACAGTGGAGTCCCGATAGTCCGAAACGATCGGGACCGGACCCATTTCGGATTAACGAATATTTCGGATTAAGTGAAATCATGACCAAAATTAATGTTATAATGAAATACAATGTATATTTATACAAAATGGGATATACAATAGTCATAAGCACAGTTTATTTTGTCTTGACCCCAGCGGATACTTTGTTTCTGAGGCGTTGGCGCAATTTTGCTGCGAAGGAGAGGTCTTCTTCTCTAAGACAGAAAAATGTAACATACTTTTTTAAACCAATATAGTTTTGAACTACATACGCTCAAATTGTTCTGTTCTGTTAATTACACTTATCTTTGTACATACATACATCCCATACATACATCCCATGAATCACCCAAACTACATTCCCTCATTAAATTACATGAAACCATTTTTCAGATCATATACATATAGTGTTTTTTGTAACGGCTCCTTTCGTAGAAATCTTCGTGTAATCTATAATCCAAACCGATTCTGATTTCAAGTCGTGATTCAGATTAACAATACATATCGATTTGTGAATAATATTAAAAATGTAGGTTACTCTTCTTATTAATGCTAAATATTTCGCCACATGAAACTATTAGGCTAGTTGAGCTTCTCTTAGATAAAAACCATGTTGATGCTGTAGTGAAGCAAAAACATTCTAAAGTTTGCCTATCTCAAAATTATTCGAAGTCCAATGAAAAATTATCTTCATGTAGCGAAGGCCAAATAATGGGAAACCCGTTGGGTTCTTTACTAGCAGAGATTTTCATGGATAAATAGAAATAGGAATTCAATCGATCAACAGTTATTCTTGTTCAGATACGTAAATAATATCTTACTATATTTTTTTAGTACAGGTACTACGAAGTTGCACAAGTAGGTCGATTTTGTCAATTCCATTCACCCGCCAATTGAATTCACCAGTGATGAATATCTTAATAAATTTTCTAGATTTGCCCATTACTTAAATGATTGACATAAATACGATTGTGTCATTTTCGACAAACTTTTTGGCAGGAGTTTTGAATCTTTTGGAGTATTTGTGGAGTCCATAGAGTACATCTGCATACTTCAGAGAGAAAGAACGAAACTGTTACATAGAAAAAAAGTTTTTGGCTTTCTACTACTCGATCTTGATACAAAACAGGAGACGAGGGAATCTTCCAAAGAAAGGAAGGAAGTGATCAATTTGAAAATAAGTAACTCTATACATGGATGTGCAGATCATGCAAAGAAGTAACTTTCAGACACAAACTGAATGAAAGTCC
>WOGP01006603.1:0-12270 GCA_015342065.1 Leptinotarsa undecemlineata | reverse complement strand
GGGCCCTTTCAGAAGCAGGAATTTGTGCAAGGAATTCGGTGAGTTCGCTTTATGCCACATTTTTTACAGTCCACGCTTGTTTCATTTATTATTTTTTCGAGTATTCGAAGACGCGACAACTCATCTATTGATCAAGTAGACGAAAATACTATTTGCCATGATGAGTCTGGATATTCTGAAGAGGATAATTCTTGTGAAATTTGTTTAGATACTGGAAAGTGTGGAGAGATGTGGTACCGATGCACAAGTTGCGGAAACTGGGCCCTTAAAGAGTGTTCAGGTAGTGATAATCCAGATACTTATATTTGTGCATTTTGTTTGGATTCATAAAGTTTTTTGTTTTCCATCGATAATTTCATATTTTATATCCGTTTTGTTCGAATTTATTTTCATTTTAATTTGAGTTACTAATAGTTTTATTGTGTTGATAATTATAATAAGTAAAGTATCATTTATAGTATGTTTTGTTAATTTTTTCTTTAGTAACTATAATGGCTCCCATTTCCCGTACGAGCGTTAAATGGGCTCTCTTTAGCCGCATTTGTCGGGTAATAGGAGCGACCGACTTTTTTTGTAAAACTGTGATTGTACCTTATGGTGAAAGTTTTCTCTTATAACTAAGGTAAGATTTTATAATAAAAAAATAAAAGAATTTTGACTAACAAGGTTTTTATTGAAACTCAACTTTAGTAGGCTCCAATTGCCCTATTCTCTCTATCTGTTTTGCAAAGTCAACTATCAACTCGAAAACAATGTCTGTGATACCAAAATAACCTACGTTCTCTAGAAAGTATCTCATTTTTATCCTTTTCCTCATTTGCTACTCCATTTTCTTATTATAATCTCTTATGAAAACCGTACTTCAGAAGCTGGGTATTTTATGGGCAATTTCTTCTTCATGAAATCTTTTCAATAACGCCACTGTCACCGGTAATCTCGGTTCTGCGTCTCATATCCTGCGAGGATTTTACAACGCAATTCCTTCGATATAAAAAGTATTTGTACGGCTTCCAATTGAGTTCTGGAAATTAACTTCGCATCGAAAAATTCGATGGAAGCATTTTCGTCGAAGAAAAAATCTATCTTCTGATGAAGTTCCGTTCGGAGCTAAAACTTTATACGACTTCAATAATGGTAGGTGCGTCAACTTTTATTTCTATGTCGTTATATGTGTTAACTTGAACAAGTGATATGCTCCTCGATGAGATGAAATGAATTTGTCACTAGTATTACATATATGAATTTGTTTTTTGAGCTTCATTATAGGATATCATCTGATCTGGCAGTTTTTTATGTATGCAGTTAATTTTTATTCCAGCAATGTGGATGTGATGAATGTGATAACCCAATATATTCATGTTATATGAATGAGATATAACATTCATAAACTAACACAATCAGGAGTGTTTATAATCTTTTAAGGAATCTTGAACATAGCCAGAAGTTTTTCTATAATTAAGATGAGAAAGGACCGCATGGTTTGAGTTGCAGAAGAACTGCAGGACGTACATTTCGACATCACCAAATGAACGACATATTGAAACGAGCTATGGTGTCACCGGATGTTCCTGCAATTCATACCATGGAAATGCGGTGAACCTGTGGTATAGGACTTCACTTGCGTTGACACGGTTGCGGCTTCCCATCTAGACGAAAGTTCAAAGTCTGCTGAACTGCAGAATTGTCTAGCGAAAAATTGAAATGAGAAAAATACCAGAATCTTGGTAGGTACTACCTGTTCCTTTCAGTAGCGGTTGAAACTTTTGGTGTTTATGGCCCGGAGTTTCTATTATTCTTTCATGAACTCTGAAGGAGAATAGGCCAAACAACGGAAGATCACCGTTCTACTTCTTTTTTTTTATAGAGAGAGCTAGTATTGCGATTCAACGTGGTAATGCTGCTTTGGTCCTTGGAACTGTTACTTCTTCACATAATTTGGATGACATCATGCATCAGTAACATTTCAGTAACAAGCCGAGATATGTGTACAGTCATCAGTCTCCTATCAAGGTTAATTCGCAAGTGACTGATCCACCTTCTTTTTTTTCAATGCATTCAATAGACTATGGTAATTTTTGTTCCCCAAATATGAGCTGCAGTCCTCGTGGTTCTGATACCTTTCAGTGGAAAAGCTCCATGAAGCAAGAGCTGAGTCGAGCCCTTTACGAAACCCTTCACCACTTGGGAGAAATGACTGCAGTTTGAGAAATGGTTCTGTTGTCCTGAGAATCTTGAGAAGAAAATTGGATAAGATAATTTAGGAAACACTTGCTAGATGAAATGTCATTTTACAACCACGACTCAACTCAACCTCTGACGGATGCACCAAATGCTTACGAAAGTTTGAAAAAGGCGAACACTTCAATCTAGCAGACTACTATTATAATTTTCATGCAATCATTGTTCACTGTGATTCTGGCGTTGAATCTAGTCATTATTACGACTTGGGCAAATGGACTGGTTTAATTTTAATGATAGTATTGTATTGGAGCCTCTAGAGATAACATTTTGTTATATTAAATGAAGGACATTGCTAGACCAAGATCTTCAGATGATGTGGTGCTGCTGGTTTTTCCGGGATTTTCTGTAGTTGAAAAAGCAAATGCGCCACTAGAGTCAATAAAGCCGTCACGGAGCGCCAATTAATTTTTGTTGTTTCACATTATCATGATTTGTATTACTTTCTTCATCAATATAATTACTGATGGAAAATTAAGAATTCAACACAAACATTCATTTATGTAATTGAACCCTACAATACAATTGTTAGGTATGTCTTGCCAAAGTTGAATAACTGTAGGTGATGAAGATTACGAAAATCATTGAAAACATCCTCTTCATCAAAACAATCTTATGTTATTCGAAAGGGATATAAATTCGTCACTCTCGCTATTATCTTCGTTGACTGAACATTCAACATTATTCAAATCCTCTGTGACAGCGACACTGTGGAAATGGGGTGACATTCCCGGAAAAATGTAACTTTCATAAATCCCATGAATAATATTACACGAAATGCCCGTAGTGTTTGTCCATCGAAGTGTGATATTGGCATTATTTGAATGAAGTTTTGGAGTTTTGAGTACGGATTCGGAAGTTGACACCTTACTGGAATCCTAATGCTTACTGCATGAGGTATTGGAGATGAAAATTATATTGAAAAAGTTCTGAAAAATTCTGGAAAATTCCGTCTTTTCATCTTACATTTTTATAATAGGGTTCCATACGTAATTTAATGAAAAATATCGTTGTTCTAACCTACTATGCTTTACATTGGTGACGACTATTCTTAGTGAGGCGTCATCTACGGTATCAACAAAAACTCAACAACGTTCATAAATCTACATAATAAACTAGCGAACCACCTCGGCTCCGCACGGTTGCAATACTGATACTAAATATAAAATCACCACCGGAAAGTTACCCCGCGGCTAGCGCCTCTGTTGAAATATATAAAAATATTTTCTTATTGCACATCTCCAGCATAAAACGAACCTACATAACTATAGGAACTATAGAAATACAAATTATGAAATTAGGAAACAACACAAACTTATTGGCACTCCGGGGCGACTTTATTGATTCTAGTGGCGCATTTACTTTTTCAGCTGCAGGAAAACCCGGAAAAACCTGCAGCACCACATCATCTGAAGATCTTGATCTGCCAATGCCCTCTCTTTCATAGAGTGAAATGTAGGGTGTCTCCAGAGCCTCCAATAAATTCAAGATATCGGTGGGACACTTAGTGACACAACTATCGTCAAACTTCAACCAGTTTGTTTCGTCTTTGACCAATACATAATAATGACCAGATTCAACGCCATAACCACAGTAAACAATGGCTGCATGAAGATTATAATAGTAGTCTGCTAGATTGAAGTGTTCATCTATTTCGAACCTTCGCAAGAGTGCTACCGTCAGAGGTTGAGTCATGTTTGAAGATCATCAGTGTTATTATTAAACTGAATGGTGCCTCAGTTATACTTGATGTCTTATAATAGTCAGTTAATTTCGCGTATATTTGACAATTTTCAGATGAGTCAACAATAAACTGGCACCAACTGGTTATCAGTTATATTAGAAAACGCTAGTTGAAGTTCTAGAAAGTCACATATGTACATACGTTTTTGCTACCTATTGAACATATACTACAAAGTGAACTAGTGAGGATTTTTCTAACAGAAGAACTACAAAACTACATACTTTATTTCACAAACGCGCCTTTTTTTCTGCGGATGGCGACCCAGTTGGAATATTTAAAAATCATTTCTTATAGCACATACACAACATAAAACCCTACATACAGAATTTAAGCCAACGAAAATATGATGGTACAGAGAAACAGTGATGAAAAGGTAACTTTTTTCTCCGCGGCTGGCGCTCCAATTGGAATATTCGAGAATCCTTTCTCATTGCACATCTACGACATAAAAAGGACCTACATACAAAATTTCAGCCTCCGAAAATATAGTGGTACGGAGAAACAGTGATGAAAAGGTAATTTTCATATGTAAACGCCCCCTCCGTTGAAATATTCGTAAATCTTTTCTTAGGGCGCATCTAAGACCTAACAAAAACCTATATATTGAGTTTTAGCTTCCTAGGACTCACCAGTGCGGAAGTACAGAGATGAATCAGTGAGTGATAAGTGAGTGACTTTCGCATTTATAGGAATAGATTCTATACTTATGAATAAAGTATAGATTCTATACTTATGAATAAAGTATTGATTCTATACTTATCAATACTGTCTGCCCGAAACCAATACTCAAAAATTAGGGTTTCATAAGGTTTTCACCTGGTGAATAAAGTGATTTTGGATAATTTCATGTGTATAATTTATTACTATTTCGTGTGAATTGGTTGAAACATGAAAAAGGAAGATGTTATCTGTGAGAACTTTGGGGGGTGGGTACTTTCAAAGCTTTGCGACTTGCCAAAAATATACTTGTATATAGAATGGTCGAATTAATACACTTCAAATGGTCAACAATGTTCCAAAAAATTTTTTGCAAATGACAGTTTCCTGGAAGGTTTCATAATGATCTGAGATGTCACAAAAAAGTATGTATGTTTTGTTATGGTGTATAATGCTCTCGAATACTCTTGAATTTTCTGGAGTCCTCTCAGAAGTCATTGGTGGTGAAACTTACAACATTTATATATATATTCAAAAACACGCCCTATTAGTGAAAGTGGAAGTTTCTTTTTCGACGTTTGGTGGCGGCCATGGAGAACCTTCAAGATCTACCTCCTCTCCACATTTTTTCGGAAGGAGAGGCTAGATGGACTGTATACAGACTTGTGCACATTGCCAATTGCACAAATCATTTCAATGCAGAGTGTAACAAACTGTTGGTTGACATTGGAAGTCACAGCTTTCTGAAAATGATCTCTGACTTTATGCCTCCAACTTTCAACTTCGAACTGCCTTATAAAGTACTAGTCCCGAGTAGAGAGGACTGGATACTGCGGGAGAAGGAAATATCAAGAGCAGTTGATGGTTTACAGATTTACAGATGGATCAAAAACACCTTCAGGTTCTGGTGCAGGTGTTTTCAGTCATAGACCCAGGACAGAGTTATCTACCTGCTTAGGAACTTATGTGACTGTATTTCAAGCGGAAATTTACGCTATTGAATTCTGTGTGGAGAGATTGGATAAATCAAACCTCACTCACAAGTCAATAAAAATATTCTCGGGCAGTAAAGCGGCATTGGAAGCCCTTGGCTCCTACCGAGCAATGTCTAAATTGGTACCAAACTGCCAAAAAAGACTCTCCTCGATAGGAAGACTTAACAGATTGTCCCTGGTCTGGATTCCTGGCCATACTGGCCTGAAAGGTAATTGAGCTGCTGACTCTCTTACACAGGAGAGTGCTGCAAGCGGCTTCATTGGACCAGAACCTGTCATTGGCATCGCTTTGGGCTTTGCCAAACAAACACTGAACACCTGGATGGCAGAAAGAGTTATGGACTTCTAGCAGAATCTTCCAGGATTGACTCACTCCAAGGCGTTCATTCACCCTTCGAAGCTTGATTCCAAACAGTTGTTGGACTACAGTAGGGATGAACTATGATGTCTTATATGCCCTCTTACAGGTCACTGTCATTTGAATCATCACATGCAGAGACTTGGACTGTCAGAAGACAGTGTGTATCGCCTTTGTCTGGAAAATGATGGAACTGCAGAGCATATAATTTGTGCCTGCCCCGTTGGGGACCGAATCAGGTTCTTTGAGTTCGACAGATCCGTACTCTCACCATCTGACTTGAAAGACCACTCACCATACAAACTAATCGGCTTCGTTAAGAAGCTGGGTTCATTTGGCAGAGTGCGAATAGGTGTGAGCCACAATAAACCCTTATGGGTTGCGGTGGAGGGTCGAATATATCCACTCACTCCACCTCCACCTTCAGTTCCTGGATCACTTGAATATGCAAGCGCAGGTGCAGGAATGTGAGCGACGCGAAGTCTACTGCCTCGAATTCTCCTGCACACTCTCACAGACAGTAGCGACGTTTTCAGCAGATTTTGCGTTTACTCAACGTACGTGTGTCGATCGATAGTTTACTGAACCAGTGAAGTCGAATTATTCCTTCACATTGCGGATAGTCCTCTCCAGTAGTACGATTTTGCGAGCATAAAATGGACGAAGCGTGCGGTACGTTGCCCGAACAGAACACCCATTCTGATAAAACAATTTTATTATTTTCACGTGTTGTTAAATTCTTCATCCGTCCATGTTGATTTGGCAAAAAAGACTCAATATGACAACTAATTCAACAGATGTAGCTTCAACAATAATGCCGTTATCAATTGCCAAATTTTGAAAGTCCCAGTTGGAGGATACTATAAATAGAGTTTCTTGAATAATTATCAGACGATCTCTAGAATGAAAATAAATTTCTTCGACTAGAATGGAATATCATACGATAAAGACCTCCACAGGGACATCATTAGTAGTGAGGTGGAATTCGTAACTCCAGATACATATACATGCCAAGTTTCAGAGATATATGAGAGATTGAAGACCCTTTGGAGTTCCCAGTGGAGAACTTCCATCATATAATATTATACCAGAAAGTATGTTAGATAGAAAATATCTTAGTGTGACAATCCAAATCATTTCGTTAAAAAAATTGTCGTCGTTGTTATCCAACCCGTTTAAGTTGACCGTGCGGGACGGGGTATCAAATTCTCCAGACCAAAACTTAAATCAACTTCGAAATCACGAACGTTATCGCCAGTCCGTAAATCGCTAAAGAAAAATCACCGACATCAATACGGATTTCTGGGGATTACCTTCAACTTTGTTGATATATCGGCAAACAGAGAAAACAATTTGTTCCTGGATTCGGCGAATTAAACTTTTACCGGTGGTGATATAAGTTTTTGAAACCAGTTTTATGTTTTCATCGCTTGATATTCACTAACACATGTATTGACTTGCACTTTCATTTTATTTCGTAACACTCTCCAATATTTTGCAATATTTCCTCCTTGCATGTTTTATGAGACTTTTGTTGATTTCTACTATCAGTTCATAAAATATAAATAAACCAATCGTGCGATTGTATATCTACAAGGGTGTAAAAAGACCATGTTTAAATTTTGCTTTTTTTCTGAGATCTCGCCTTTCTTCTCGATGTTTCGCCTTTTTCCTGAAATCTCTAATTTCTTTTCGAGATATCGACTTTAACCTCAATATTTCGACGTTTTTCTCGAAATTTCGACTTTTTTCACGAGATGTTGCCCTTTTTGGCGGGTTCCCTACTTTTTTCTGGAAGTCTCATCTTTTTACCCGGAATCTCTACTTTTTTCTCGGGATCCACACTTCTGCACGAGATCCCGACTTTCCCGAGATCTCGTATTTTTTTTGAGGTCGCGACTGTCTCCTAGAGACTTTGTCATTTTTCTCGAGCCTTGACTCCGTGAAGAAATTCTCTTCTGCAGTTAGTCAATATCATGTACTCATTGTTACGTTGACGTGCTGTTCTATCTTTTAAATTTATTTGTATACCGATCGGTCGGGAGCGAGTCGGTTCGATATGGGTGCTCACTCAATCGACCGCTGTGTTAGTCACTGGTTCGAACCGCATGGCGAGACTATAGGTTTTCATTTCTCATCGTCCAACTCGTGTTAGAAATCACACGTTTAGAGGTAAGACCTCGTTAGTCCTTAGCTCGAACTTCTGCAGGTTGTGGTTCGTAAGGGTGCGACTGCTGGTTAACGGAAAACGTATCTTTAACATATATTTTCAAAAATAATAATTACATCCAAAAATTGGCAATTCTAATTATTGATAAAATGATATAATTTTGATGGTTTCGAAAATGAAAAAAATGGTCATGTGACACTAGAAATTTCATTATGTAGTAAGTATACATGTTGAATATTGGAGTTGATATTGATCACATAAAATTATCCACCAGATAAGCGTTTTTTCCAAACGATGATCTGAATGGACCATGCAGTAAACATATGTGGAATTAGCGATCATTGGATTTGAGATTTACACAATTAACCAGTATAACATTTAGGTTCAAAGTGATCCTTCTTCTAGTTCATCATTTATCATAGGACTCTTTGATCATTAGATTGATAATTTCTACAATCAGAACAACCATTTTAACGATGTAGCCTGGGTGGGGTATTCGAAGTTTTAATGTATTTATGAGACAGCGTTGATCCATCAAATAGTTCGAATTAGTTCGCAGACTAGTTAGAGAGAAAAACGACGGTGAAATAGTGGAATAAGTGCTAAAATCACAGAGTAAGCTGGAGTACACAGTTAAATTGTGATTTGTGTTATCAATTGAATTTTATTAGTTGGGATAAGCGTATGATTTTTCTTGAAACCTATTTGTACTTTCCAATTGTGATTTACAGAATGGTTATTTATTATTCAAAACTATAGTTATTACAGCAATTTTAGAAATTTCATAAACTACACCTCACGATTTGATCTTCACAAACGTATTATAGCACGATTCACAGATCAGTCAATGTTCCTCTTTCAATAGATAATTTCAATATAGAACTTAATGTCATCAAGCAAATTGCAGTTAACAATGGGTTTAAAACCGAATTGATAAACAAAATTCTTGGCAAGAAAGTCTACGCAAAAGCGATTCTAGACGTTTTTCTCATCGATAAGGTAGATAATCAAAATTATAGAGCTTTAACGTATTTTGGACAAACAACGTGAAAAGTGGCTTGATTTTTGAGGAAACGAGATATTAAAATTGCATATAGAACAAGTAAAATATTGGTAAAGTTCGGTAAAAAAAATTAAGACAAAACATCCAAATTCGAGAAATCAGAAGTATATAAATTGAAGTGTGGAACGTGTCCTAAGGTACATATTGGTCAAAATGGTAGAACATTTGGGAATCGAATCCAGGAACATCATAGAAGTTATGTAAATAAGAAAACAAATGCAGCATATTCAAATCATTTTCTAGCAGAAAATCACATCTTTAACGAAAAGTTCGAAATTTTTCACATAGAAAATGAAGGTTTTGAACTGAATAATTTGGAAGCAATAAAAATTAATAAACTTGAAAATTCATACATTCTAATGAAGGACCAGCTGGATTTAAATAGATCACAATAGAACTTGTTTTCTTAAAAACCAAGAGAGAATTATTATTGATGTAGATGTGAGGTAACTTTTAAAAAAAGTTTGTGGAGATCAAATGGTGAGGTGTAGTTTATGAAATTACAATGGATCTTCAACAAGTAACGACCGAATCAATCGGAAAATTTTAGATATACTGTCAACATCATATATTGTTATCATGTTCATTTTTACGCAAAACCAACTGCAAAAAAACTTACGCCTACGTACAGTTAGTAAAAACAGAGAGTTTGATACAATAATTTTCCTTGGAACCTATTTGTCTTTTCCAATTGTGATTCACTGAATGATTATTTATTATTCAAAACTATAGTTATTACAGCATATTTAGAAATACTGTCAATATCATATATTGTTATCATCTACAGTTTTAGGCAAAACCAACTGATTTCTAAACATTTCACAGGTATCCAACACTTCTATTCATTTTTCCGTAAGCTAATTTGAAAGATTTGAGAACAAGTGAACGAATGCCGCCGCAATCTGAAGAGAAATACCAAATAGAAATTCGAAAAGTTGACGTTACTTCGAAGTTTTCCGTTATTGCCAACTTAAGCGAAGTTAAGAAAAGGTTTTGTTGCGTCGATGGTCTGAACGCTGGAAAGTCGTTAGGAACTCGGGTTTTCAACAAGAACACTTCAATATTTTCAATCAACAATGTCTTTTTCTCGAACGTTCTCAGAAACAGCTCTGATTTCGAAGTTTTTCGCAAATCATCACTTTCATGTATCAATTGAGAACAAACTTTTTTGAAGGGAAAATATTCCCATTGTTAAACAGTGTAGTGAAAATCTGACAATAAATTGATTTTTGAATTCGTTATAGATTTTCAAATATCCGTGGAGTCCATCACATATAATCATTAGCCTTCCGAAATTGGTTTATTTTGATAATGTGTAGACCATGCATATACAGTGAATTTCAAAAAGCTTGCTAGCAAACTTTTTTATTATCCATTTGTCAGAAAATGTCATTCTTGATAAACAGTTATGCATTGTGGAAAACTTGGATTTGATTTGTCAAAATTCCAAATTTCCAAACGGTGTACAGGGAACAACAAAAAATTAGAAATTTTTATCATGAGTAAACTACTGTTATTATCACCATTATTGAAAAAGCGTCATCAGGAAAGTTGTTTGAATTTCAAAACGATATACAGATTTCAAATCACAACCACCTTCGTAACAAAACAAAAAAATCATTTGATGTAATAATTTGTCCAGGCCAGTCTTAACTCCCTACATTATAGGTTAATGGACTGACATCTACTAGTTTTTGGTGCAAAATTGATATTTCACTATCTGTGTTTGTCCATAATAACTATCAGTATGATTAAATGCCGAAAAATAATTGACTCAATCAATTAATGCTAAACGTACATGCATACATAAATAAATACAGAGTGAAATAATATTGATTTCGCACAAAAAAACTAGTGAAAATTCAAACCATTTTCAACAAACATTGATATACTAGTTCGAATAACAAATTGGAGTAAATTTCGCATTGAAATATCATTATAGTAATATCAGGGAGGTGCCTACGGTGTATTTGATATATTAGTACTCTTTGTGAGGCTAGAACTAACTGTTACGTAGGTGGCTGTGATTTCAAATCTGAATATTGCGCTCAAATATAAATAACTTTTTTGGATAAACTTTCTTAATAATGTCAAAAATACGGGTAGTTTACTCCTGATAAAAATTTCTAGTTTTTGTTCTCCCCTGTAAACCGCACGGCAATTTAGAATTTTGACAACTTAAATCCAAGTTTCTCACAATGCACCAATTTTTAACAAGAATACATTTTTCACACAAACGGAAAATAAAAAAAGTTCCAGTATGGTACAAACTTTTTGAAACTCACTGTATATATTTTTTTTAGATAAAAATCGAAAGTACTGCATCGAAATTTATTTAGATTATTTTCCTTACTGCTTAAAAACGATGAAATTGTTCATAGAGCTAAGCTAGGATTCAAAGGGTTCTATGCCGATTTTGTTCAATCGATTGATATGAATATAAATAAATACGCCTATTCTATATAACTCAAGTTTTGGATTTCGAATATGAATTTTTTGAGTTTATATTATCGTTTACTTTCTTTCCCATAATTTCAAACATTATTTTGAAATCATTATACTACATAATACATACTACGAACTGCCTTATTAAGTAGTTTTCTCGAGTGGAGAGGACTGGATCCACCGGAAGAAGGAAATATTGTCAAATATGGAAAATAGTCATGAAAGTATTCAAATTCATTCATGCAAGTACATGCATTGACAGATGTTTTAACCTCAATTTCAAAATTCTAAAACAAAAGCACACAGTATTCACAATTCAATCTTTTAATATTCCAAGTTCATAGACATCAGAATAGATACGATTACAGGATGGGGAAATATAAAACAATCTTCAAATACGCAGAGTTGCACGGATGCGTATTAAGCATTTCACCTTAGTACGGTAACCGTTCTTTTGAAAACATCTCACCTCACACAAACTTTATTTGAAAAATACGGTGTGTTAATTTCACTCCTATTACTTCGTTTAGCAGGAAGAATTTGCCATAGGCAAAAAACACGTCAATTCAGAAACGGAGGGGGAAGTTTAAAACCAGTGCC
>WOGP01006602.1:0-12270 GCA_015342065.1 Leptinotarsa undecemlineata | reverse complement strand
ATCTATTATTTTACAATATATGTTTAACTGTTAACAATTTTCAGCTATATAAAATTAATTTCACAATATTGCCTATCTAAATTTATTTTTGCAATGTGTCCTTATGTAGTAATCAGTAAACCTAACAATATTATTTTAATAAGCAGTTTCGTCCTATACGGACATTTTCAAATTTATACAGTAAGTATATACAATATACAATACAATAAGTATAAGTTCGAAAATGTCCGTATAGGACGAAACTGCAGTAACGTTAGTTACAAAGTAAAAGTGGTAAAAAACATAGAAAGTTTCATTTCTCTTTTCTTCATTGAGTAAAGTCGTTATTTAAACAACATTTACTGAATATCGAATCAGGAAATAAATGTATTTGTTCTCATGATGGGTAGAATTGTAATCAATAGTATGATGTTAATCTATTCAAAATACATTTTGATGCTAACTGGTTAGCGAAATGCACGTCAAGGGACATGCCTGAGATCTGGTGTAGAAACAGTGTTTTCATTAGGGTCCTAACTTTCAATCAAGCCAACAAAAAGCATTCTCATTACTTTGTCCTTTCAAGAATATAAGATTTCCGGACGAAAGCCTGGTTATAAATAATGGTATTTTCATTCGAAGAAATGATTATCGTTCAGTACTAATACCGAAACATAAGATAAATTTGAGTCCACTGAAGGTGAACGACCACAGACAACGACGTGAATGGGCTGTGGAGCAGTTGGCAACTGATTCTAATTTTCATAATTTCTAGATAAATGGATACGTGAAAAACAGTATGACCGAATTTAGGGCCATATTTTAGGTGTGCTAAGTGTTCCTTGTGTCTTATTTTAATAGATATACTATATAGCTTGTTAAAATAATATTGTTAGGTTTACTGATTACTACATAAGGACACATTGCAAAAATAAATTTAGATAGGCAA
The DNA here is from genome assembly GCA_015342065.1 of Leptinotarsa undecemlineata. Lineage (NCBI taxonomy): Eukaryota > Metazoa > Arthropoda > Insecta > Coleoptera > Chrysomelidae > Leptinotarsa > Leptinotarsa undecemlineata. Next base: position 11,342 of record WOGP01006602.1, on the reverse strand, counting down.
TATTGTGAAATTGATTTTATATAGCTGAAAATTGTTTTATATACAGTTAAACATATATTGTGAAATAATAGAAAGGCAAAATTGTTAAATTAATTTAGGTTGGTATACCTGTAAGGTTTACCTCTTGAAGATGATCACTTGGTGATCGAAACACGTGTTGAGGTATTAAAAATAACGATTTGATGTTGGAAAAAAAACTCCAGTAATAGTTAACAAAAAATTAAATAGAATTGCTTGAGTTCTTTTCTCGACGATCGGTTCACATTATGATTTTTACAGCTCCAGTTGTTTACATGCCCACATCTAACGTTTCATTTAATTTACAGAATCACCCTCCTAATATTCCACTTATTTCAGTTGAAAAACTATAAATAAATTAGCATACTTACTACTAATTAAACGAACTTTGATAATTTCAGGTGTATTGACTACCTGTTGGAAAACGGAGCAGATCCAATGGTAGCCTCAAAGAAATTCCAAGAACCACCTCTAGTATATGCAGCTCGAAGAGGATATTATCCATACGTCGCTGCAGTACTCTGCCATAAAAATAGTAGAATTGAAACTGATCAAGTATTAGCGGTTCTGAAACTCCTTGAGAAGAAACGGACGTGTGATGTAATAGTTAACACAGTGAATGGATCATTCTATAGGAAGTGTTCTCTATACTTATTACTGAACAAACTGATCTCTACATTTGATCGAATAAAAGAAAACTTAACAGAAGCTAAGATGGAAATTTTGAGGAAAACCTTGCGTCAATTGGATTTGGAATCAGATAATAAAAGCATCGATACTGAGTTGGTTTGTCAATTATTACACTTGGGTGTTGGCTTAACAGAAACTATATGTAAGTCAAATTCTGCTGGAGCTGAAATCAAAAGCACTGGGGTAAATCAAGCAGTTGTTAGTTTACAGTACGAGGAAAATGAAAACATGCTTGTAGATTTACTCGACATTAATAATTTGAGAGAACATTTAGACGACTGTATTGAAAACAACTGGTTGCACTACAACAGCATCATCCAGGATTCCCACAACGAATATAATGAAACAAAAACCATTAGTTTCTTAGCAAACGATAAAATCAAGAAACAACTTCTAGTTCACCCCCTCTTCATTTACTTCATCAGCAAAAAATGGCAAAGAATTGCTTGGGTTTTTTACCTCGATTTGTTCTTTTATTCCATCTTTCTGTTCAGTATCTGTGCCTATATGATCTGTTTGCATACGCAACTCACCAATGTATTTTTGAATGTCTTTTTTCCATTATCCTTGATGATCCATATCATTAAAGAAACCTGTCAACTGATATTCCTTTATCACTGGAAATACTTCAAAGACTCGTCCAATTTTCTGGAAGTGACTGTATTATTAAGCTGCACCGTGAGTTACATTTATCCCAATATCTACAGTATGACTGTAGCAATACTTTTTGCGACTCTGATCTTCTTCATTATGCTTGGACAGTTACCTATTTTTGCTAAATATACAATCATATTCGGGTCGGCGAAATATTTCATCGAATATACTGGATTTTACTTCATTCAGTTTTTATCCTTCTCCATTTGTTTTTATATTATATTTCCATTCAATGAGAACCCAAGTGAATCTAGTACACAAAAAAATATAACTGATGTCGAAGAAGTTGTTGGAGATCTTTTCAAAAGCTTATTTTACACTCTGGTTCATTTCACAGGGGATTTTGGTGACAGAGTTCTGGAACCAACGGAATATCCCGTTTTTGGTAGAGTATTCATGACAATATTCATTTTTTGCATGACCATCATTCTGAATAATTTGTTAGTTGGACTAATCGTAACAGATATGGATGACATACAAAATAGCGGACGACTGTACAAACAAGTGAAAGTAGCAAACTTTATAAAAACAACTGACATTTTCGTTAAACGTATACATGAATGGAAATGGTTGGATTGCATAAAACGTATCATAAGACGGGTTAGTCTTTTCAAAAAAAATCAAACCAAAAACTTGCTTCTCAAGGATTCTGAAATTTATGAAATATTCGACGACGAAACTAAAGAATATTTGAGAAACCTAAGAATTAAAAACCAACGAATTTTCGACAGAAATGTATTGAAGGATTGTTACGACTTTATAATGAAAAATGATTATAACTCTTCCAAACAAAAAAATAAATAAAACGTGTCGGAAACTTCCGATCATCGTCGATGAATAGGATGACTGTATAAGTATACTGTGAGGGAGGGGGGGGGGGGCTTTTTAATACACAACATTTTGAATACAATGACAAATGGATATTGTAGAGAGTGTACTGTGGAAACTTGAAAATCTATCTCAACAAATGAATGTTATTTGATAAGTAGGATTTATGCTATATTTTTTTTAATTTTTGCACCATTATTTTACTTTCAATAACTTTTAATTTTATTGTAAATACAAGAGCTGTTTTAAGATTAACTTTTACGTACAATAAAACTTCAATTATATACAGTCGCTGTTTTTTGTTTACATATAGTTGATTATTTCATTTGTACAATGTGCATTCAATACGACCACCTGTATTTGTAGAGTATCAAGATTGAGTGTAGACCCATAGCACTTAGACCACATGTGACCCATTGTGAATCCTCCCGAGGAGTTGTCCTCCTAGGTCATCGTCCATCCTGTCCTTTCCAGGAAGGTGGACAGGTCAATAGGAGACGTCTCCTTTGGCAGGTGAAGGTCAAGACTCGCCGAACACACACTCTCTTTGGCAACCATGAGATGGCTCACAGTGGCATCCGCGAAGGTTTTGTAAAGTGCACCGACGTTACTGCCGTAGCGCGGCATCTTCAACCTTCTTGGGGTTTCCTCCGTAGAGGTGCACAAGTGAGGGGCAGGGGCAGCCGGTTCCTTGCCTTTATTAAAGGCGGAGCTCTTGACGCCCGCCACAGGAAGTGCCCTTGCTCTTGGAGGTGGAGTGGGAGAGGAGGAGGGTGTACTTGGAGTGGGAGAGGAGGAGGGTGCACTTGGAGTGGGAGAGGAGGAGGGTGCACTTATAGTTGCTGCCACTCCTGCCTCTTTCGCTATCTTTCTCCTTTTGGCCTCGGCGCCGCAAATGCGCTTACGCCTTGGCCTTTGTATTACATCACTGCTATGTCCAGCCTCATTCCAAGCGGTAGATTGGGGTGGACATTTCTGTTCATCCCCAGCCACCGCCTTAGATTGAGGTGAGCACTTCTATCCAGGCTCGGGATTGGTTTTTGTTTCATTCATGTGTGTTCCCACGAGTAGCAATGGAAGAGCTGATCACCTCTGGCAGAGCCCCTCATTACCAGAGGTGGGCTGATTACAATGAGGTTTCGCCCAGTTCCCCAAGGGGAACGTTGAGCTGTCGGCACGATTCCTTACACCTTAGCTTGGGTAGGCTCGTCCACGGTGGCATGTTTTGCAAAGGCTTTTGGGGAGTTTTAATTCCCCTCACTCACAATTTCTGCCACTGACCAGGAGTCCGGCAACCCCGTCCGTAAGGCCACATGGGCTTATTGGACAGGGCCTCCAGTCCACTGGCTGTTCCCCTATATGCCACCTGGAGACGCGCCCGATAGGTAGCCCAACCCACGGGACAACCACCTGTAAACATCATCATGTTATCATCAAAGAGGTATCATTAACTATTTCGTTTCAATCTCAATACTGTAAAGAAAGAGACTCTCATTGATCAGTATACTTGGACTTTCCAAACGGTATGTTTTGTGGATTGTCGTTTTTACGGTTTATTGACCGTTATTAGTGCGAATAAGTATTTCTAAACACCGACATGAATGGTTGGCATTTTCGAGAGTAAGACATTGTTTTTTCTCTTCTTGAGATTATATTTATAACCCTACGGTAAGCCTGTCACAATGCCAAAAAGTGAAAACAGAAATACACTCCAAAATAAGCATAATAAAAACAATGATATGACTCTCAAAGAAAAAAAAATTGATACTCCATTTTCCGGTAGGTAACCTAAAATATTATCAAAACGTTTTTGTACACAAACCTATGTTACCCTACAACAACGGTCAATAACCAGATCACGTTTTGTCATGTTATTGTTTAATATAGTTCAAAAAACTAAACACGCTTTTAAAGAACAGAAATAAAAGGTTAAAACTATTTCTTTTATCTAAGCTTAAAACAATAACGAACGAAAAATACTAGTATTATTGTGAAAAAAGCGGCGGGCGCTTGATATAGCAAGTTCAATTTTGAAAAAGGTTTATTTATGAGGAATTGTAAAGTGACTTTTTGGTCTAAAATTATCTTCAAGAATTTTATTGTATATATTATCAATATACTGTTACGTTTCTCCCCTTGGGTTGACCAATAATTGACTACACTGAATAATCAAACCTAATTTTATTTCACTTTAAATAAAACAAACACTTCAACTATTATTTGAATGTCTATCGCATTACTAAATCGCTTCGCGTACCGCACTGTAACTTCCAGTTGACTGTTTCGATATGCTCGTGGCTAGCGTTTATATATCGTAATCCATCAAAATCGGTAGCATTATTCTCGCTGCTTCTTGAGCGGCAACGAACATCGTATATTCGGCGGCCGACGTTATTTTCTTTAGGGCATGATTTGCAACAACACGGTGTATGTTAAAAATAATGAGGTGAGTTTCCATTTTTTCTCAAACAATATTTGACTCCCTTCAAAGTAGCCCCCCTCAGATATGATAAAATTGTGCCAGCGTTTTTTCCAATCCTAAAAGCGGTTCTGATATGGACTCTTCGGTATGTCCTTGAGCTCTCCTCAATCGTAGCAAAACGCTGTCCTTTCATGGGTTTCTCCAATCTTGAGGACAGAAAAAGTCGCAGGGGGACAAATCTAGTGAATACGGTGGCTGAAGCGCAATTACAGTATTGTTGTCAACCAAAAAATTGCGAACAAGCAATGAAGAGTTAGCAGGTGCATTACTATGATGTAAAATCCATAAATCGTTTTTTCACAATACCGAAGTATTTTTCGTATTTCTTCTCGCAAGCGGCGCATAACTTCAAGATACTACTCCTTATTGACCATACGAGCTAGTGGCAAGAACTCCTGATGCATTACGCCACGGTTATTGAAAAAACATTTTCATCAGTTGTGTATGTGCTGAGGCGTCCAAAGCGACCGTCGTCATTCGCATCTTCTCGGCCTTCTGTAAAAAGCTTGTACCACTTAAAAGAATTTCTCTGACTCGGGGTACAATCACAGAGTACAATGCCATTGTCAACATTTCAAGTGCTTTGAAGCACTTAAAACCATTTTTTGCACAAAGTGTGTTTAAACTTTTTTGATTCGGGTTTTTTTTTTCAATAGAAGAAAGTCGCCAAACACGCAAACACTTCTAATAATTGCGCCTCTTACCAACAAACTAATCATTCTAAACTGTGAGCATATGTTCGAAACGAGTGTACCAACATAAAAAAATTTAAAAACCTATAAAAGAATGTACTTACTTAGCCCGCGAAATTTGAACAATCACCTTATTCTTTGAACACTCTACGTAAGTTGAATGTCCACAGGTTATCAGGTGTTGTCTGGATATATATATCTCTCTCTTTCTGCAGAGTAACAGTTTTACTTCAATCTGTGACTAAAAAAATCTATTGCTTGCTAAGATTTATTCAATTTCAATTGACATGATATTATCCTTAACCATCACGGATATTAACTAGAACAAATAAATAGCACACAAACACTTAGTTATATCTTATATTGTCAACTGTAACACTGATCTTAAAAATTCTTAGTATTGAAAAATTAAATTCAACAAATTTTATAAACTTAAATACCATATTAAATATTGAATATTGCTGCAAGAATCCAAAAATGGAATGTACATCAAAATTAACGAGAAGAAAAACTTACCCGGGAGATCCAAAGTACCCATCATATAAATGTTAAATCTTCAACTCGGAACATCTCAAGCAGTTATTATCAAAAAAGAAAACACTATTCAGATTCCTGCTGCAGAATTAAATATACATATATGTATTTGTAAAATTATCAATACTAACAACAGCTAGGCAATAACACAGATTAAAACAGAAAAAGTCGCCTTTTATATTGCTTTTGAAAATTTTGGTAATACAATTTTTGACAGATAGTCCTGACTAATTTTGCACGAAGCACCGAAAAAGATATCTTCAACCCCTTACAAGTCAAAACCAAGACATTAGAAATACCCAACTCACTGTTTTAATATACAATAAACTATTCTAACATATATATTATATTAGGATTTACAAGTCGATTTCAAATGCTTTAGAATAATCTAAAACAGTTCAGATGTAACTAATTCCTATCATACTATGTGCACTTTATTCAAGACTAGATTTTATGATAACTTTCTCAAATAATGGTTATTTAAAGCTATAGTTGAATATAAATTAGAGGGAAATAGTTGCTGGTTTTCCTTTCCTGAATACTAAGGAAGACTTGAAAAAACCAGCTGGATTGTTCTTGGAAACAATTAGTAATCATTATATAGCATAATTTTCATGGCTACAGGCCTAACAGATAGAATATTTGATAAACAACATTCAAGACAGCTAATTATGATACTAAGGTTTTCCATGACACGGATAAGGACCTAAATGGTTTTGGTGAGCTGATATCAGCATGACAACAAACTGAACTCAAAATGGTAAAATCCCAGACAGGTGGGAATATCCTGGGAGGTGAAATGGATGTCCATGAGATATCTCTGGAACAGATATCCTTCGGTGAATATCATATGAACATCTGTGAGATATCCAAAACAAAATTTAAATAGTTCGTCAGGAGAGCTGATTTGAATTTCGTTTGCTTCTTTCTCATCTAAAGTTTGGTATTCTTTCCATTTTTACATATTTGAACCATATTGTAACAATGAAGATGACTAGCGATAGTGATGTTTAGATCATTTGCACTGAATACATCTGCTGACATCTGCCAACTTTTTTTCTTTGTTCTTACAGAATTTTGTCTAGTGGTGGACATACTCAGATCATTTGTATAATTTACTTATCAGTAACAGATTATTTCAATAATTGGATAACTTCAAAGGCAAAAAACCTCTTTCAAAAATGTTCTTGATGGATATCCTATGGATATCCATAGATATCCATGGATATCCTATGGATATTCTATGGATATGCTATGGATATCCTTGGTCATAAATCGGACATCCATCACATATTGGCAATATCCAGAATGGAACACTCAAGGATATCCATCGATGTCCTTATCCTGTCTGGGATTGATATTATTAAAAAATTAGAATCAATGATGTTACTTTCGATCACATTCAAAGTAATTTTCAAGAAATTAGGTCAACAAACAGTATTTGTAATAAGATCTAATTTCTGTAAAATGTCAGATGTCAAACTAAAGCAAATTACAAGAATAAACTGCCGTGTTCTTGAAATAAATAATGAGTTATAGAATACCGGCAAGACAAACTTCCTCAAGTGGAAAACTTTACTGAATTCGTTGATTTTCCATCTGATTGGCCTATAAGAAACATTGAAAAGGTGCATTACATTAATTTTCATCTCTGTCTCGGGTTATACAAGCTTGCCGAAAAGCTGTGATGCAGAACTCAAAGATGTAAAATAACAAAAATTTATTCCGGTACATTGAATGTAACCTTTTTCGCTGAATTCTAGCCAGCGAGCGTAGCCAAATCACTGAGGAAACCTTCTGGAGTGAGTATGTGGGAAGAACCGATGATGACTTCCCAATTTTTCTGGGCGTTGGTAACTTCATAAGCGCAACGAATTTCTGAGAAACTGATTCCTCCCACTACGAAGACTAGAAGCCTCGGTACGTTTTTGACGGCCTGCTGACCTCTGTCCTTATGCCATTGGCCATATCGAGCACTAAAAACAAAAAAAAAAATTATACAAACTGAATAGCTCAATTGATTTGAAAACCAGTATGATAATACAGTATCATATTAGGTTTTCCAAGAGTTTTGCACGTTTTTATGAGTCTAATTCAAACTGTAATATCTCGGTAATTTGATGTACTTTTGCGAACGTAACACATATCAATTAATACCGTCGGCATAAAAATTACGTGCTCGGAATTCGATGACGTCGACGAAGGCCGTTTTTGCCTTGTCCTGATTAGAGAAGGTTCTACCAGTGAGAAAGTTATCGAAGTGCTTGAGTAGAAGGTAGCTGCTCGTCGATTTCCTTACATTAGGACTCTGCTGTAACGGTTTGACCCGGTTGCTGAAAGTTATAGTGAAATATACCAGCCGCTGACCATCATAGAATAACCATTTTTTTAGCGGGTTTTGGTTATTGCGCAACAACAGTATACTATTGTTACGCAACAGTATACTGAGTTTTGAAACTATCATTGGATTTTCCCAATATTTTTTCCCTACGAAGACATCATCTATGGGATTGACAGAAGATACAATCTACGAATATGATACAAAGTTGGTTAAATTAGGAAAAAGTTGACAATTTCAGCGCTAACTTGACCGATGTTAAATGAGGTATAAAGGCTAACTTATACTGGCCGATTTTTTTAAATTTTGTGGTTTAAAAAATATCACAACACACCATTTTTGTAACAATGTATTCGCTAGAAACATGTTTGAATTTGAACATCCCAATGACAAACGAATTAAAATGCAACAGTGAACTATTAAAAAATGTTAAGTTTGACCTATTATTTACCTTGATGGTGCAGCATGATATCCAGTGGACTGAGCTCTACCGACCAGATATGGAAAGTGTTTCTGATCCAATTTATCCTCAATGCAATCCTCCATCAGGTCTTTGATAACTGGTGTCCACCTCGACATTTGGTATGTTTGCTCTGTGATTCTTTCTTTTCTCGGTATAGTGTAACCTTTGTTTCTCTTGCCACCCTTGAGAAACAAAATACAATGAAAATAATGACAATAAAACAAGAGAATTTACTCACATCGTTGATTACATTAACGCCAAGATATTGCAAATTTGCAATTGTCTGCTTATCCTTAATTTGGGCGTGAGTGGCAAGCTTTGACAAGTTTTCTTCTGTTATACCATTTTTTGTCATTGCATATAAGGCTATGATCCGCATTTTATCATATTCATTGGTTATTTTAGGGTCTAACAGAATGGGAACGATGTTGCGCATGTGGTCTTTGATTTTTTCACCTTCTGCATCTGTACCCATTGCCAAATCCTGAAATTACGGATGTTCCTTCAACTTATTGATAGTTCAAAAGTATACAATATATGACAGAGCAATAAAAATGATAATGTTATTTGGAAGTTTTGAAATAGAAACCAAAAGTACTGAAATTTTTCAGTCACTGTAATCTAATCCATTTGAAAAATTCATCCAAACTATCAAGGAAAATTCACGAGTGACTTTGGTAATCCAATATTGATTATTGTTTAAGAACTGGTTTTGGAATAAGATCAATAGAGTCCTGAAAAAATCTTTTTATTTATTGCCGAAATTTCTAACTTTAAGTCTCATCATGGCCATGCAAAGATAAATGTCTGAATTAATTTTGAGAAACAAATTGTAGAAATTATAACCTTTTGAAATTCGTAAAAATGAAAGTAGACAAAGTTATTAACAATTTGGAACATCATGCAACAATAACAAATAATTGGTTCAATAAATGGAGGCTCCAGCCAAACCTATCAAAGTATCAGTTCATCATATTTAATCATCGGAATTCCGCAACTTCTCCAACAATCAACGTTTTTCAACATATTTTAATGCAAAATCGACAGTTAATTACCCAGGTGTTACGCTTGACTCCAGACTGAATTTTAACAGCCACGTCAATAACAAAAAAAAAGAAAGTGATTGCAAGAGCTGCCCATTTCACAAGTTTGACAAACCCGGGAGCAGTCGCAAACATATCAACAACAAGCAGAATATATAAACTTATCTGTGGTCCACTTATCGAATACTCGCACCCACTGTTTCTCAGTATCAAACAAAGGGCCTTAAAAACAATTAGAGTATTTTAAACAACGGTTATTAGGAAAATAACAAGATTAAGGCATCCCAATAACCCCAAACACAACCCTCCAAACCATTTGCTGTACAAACTCACTGGTATTATCCCTATCGAGGAAAGACTACCGTCACTTACTCAGAAGTTTGCTAGAAAAGACGACAATGCAGAAATCATTAGAAAATATGCCTGGACAACAAACCTCCATGCAAGAGTATGACATCGACACCCAACAGAAACACTGTTAGAAAAATTAACACAACTTTATCAATGGAATTGTTTTGTTTGCTCATTTTTATATTTATATAATATTTTATCTTTTTTTTTGGATATTGTAAAATAAGCTATGTTATTTTAAAGCAATTTTGTTACAAGGACTGAAAGACCTTGGTTGATAGCCAGTTGAGCAAAACTGTAATTTTGTTCAATAAATTACAATTATTATTATTATTATTAAAAGTTCTGAAAAGGATTGTGTCAATACAAACAGACTTCAGAAACATGCCAATATAAATTTATAAATTCTCGTCACTCACCTGTTCGACTTTACAGAGTTTGTCGATATAGCCTTGGTAAGCTTTCATGCAATCTTCAGCCAGGTGCAAATGAGTGGCGTACTTCGACAATTCTTTTTGGTACTGCGGCATTTTTTTTATCATTGTCGACAAATCCTTCATCGACTGTTTGTCGCTCTGTGTCATGCGTTTCGAGTCAGTGAATTTCTTTAAATTTTTCGTAACGCTTTGTGATACCACAGCAATGTGTTGGTGTCGAAGCTCAACCCATAGTTCATCATTTTCGTCCAGGAGGACCTCTTTCAGGACTCCGGCTGATGCTTCATATCTAAGAAAAGGTTTAGTAACAAGTGTTTCAAATATTCAATGAAATTTTCAATTCAGTAAAATTTTCATTAATTGAAGAAACAATTAAGTGTTGAGAAATGTAAGAATATTAATTTTGTGAAGGTAATACGATAGAAGAAAATAGATCATTACATAAAGAAGTGTCGTCCCTAATGATGCCCATTGTATATTCAAAATAGTTTGAAATATCTCATTCCTATTTCAGTAATCACTTCCTGCACTGCATAATTGAGAATTTCATTTATTTGCTTATTTATTTATATATTTTCATTTCAGAATAAAAATAGTTGGGACAGATTTTTGTTGAATTGAAGGGGTTATATTTGTAGGAGTGATTAATTGTTGGGAAAGTTTTTGGCTTTCTACTACTTCACCTTGATACAAAAAAAGATGAGGGAATCTTCCAAAGAAAGGAAGGTAGTAATCAATTTGAAAATAAGTAACTCTATACATGGATGTGTAGATCATGCAAAGAAGTAACTTTCAGACACAAACTGAAAGAA
>WOGP01006601.1:0-12271 GCA_015342065.1 Leptinotarsa undecemlineata | reverse complement strand
AAGCCCTCCCGAAACAACTACTTTCATATTAATATTGGATTATCCAATTTCCCGTAACATTTGAAAAGAAAAACATTGTCTCAGAATAACTATTGACAACTTATTCCATTATCAAATAAATCGTACTTGGCTACCCGCCTTGAAGAAGATAAATAAAAGTGTTACAGATACATGGAACATTTTTCTTTGTGAAAAATTACTTTGAATTTACTCAACAACTTATTGGGATAACTATATATACTTGTATAAAGTTCTTCATCATGATATGTTTAATACTTTTTAGATTGTGGTGTGAATGAAACCCAAAAAAGATCTATATAAAACTCGATTTCTTCCACAAAAAAGACTTTTGTTCAATTTATTATTGATACTATATCGACCTATTCAAGTTCAAAATATTAGAATGAACTCCATAGAACATCTAGCTACCAAATCACCAAATATACTCGTATCATTAACTTTTTTTGAAAGAGGAAGACTTGGACATAGCTTATTGTCAAATCATCTGAAAATGGAACTTTCAACAGGTGATGATCCACTGCATTGCCAAACATGCGCCAAACTATCTGACTGATATAAGAAAACAAGTATAGCTGAGACACCAGTCAATCTAATAATAACACTGATGATCCTTAAACATGACTCAGCCTCTGACGTAAGCACCAAACTTTTACGAAGGTTCGAAATCTTCACTTCACTTCAATCTAGCAGACCACTATTATAATCGTCATTCAGTCATTGTTCACTGTGCCTTGGTCAAAGAAGAAACGGACTGGTTTAAGTTTGACGATGGTCGTGTCACTAAGTGTTCTGAAAATGTATTGAATTTATTGGAGCCTCTGGAGATACTCTACATTTTGTTTTATGAGAGACAGAACATTGGTAGATTACGATCTTCAGATGATGTGGTGCTGTAAGTTTTCCTGCAGCTGAGAAAGCAAACGCGCCACTGTAATCAATGAAGTCGCCCCGGAACGCCAATTAATTTTTGTTGTTGTTTTATAATTTCATATTTTGTATTTTGGAAGAGTATTAATTAAATACGCTAATAATTATTTAAGCATATATTTAAAACACGATAAAGACAAAACCTCAGTATAGGATAGATTAGAAGTATATGAACTGACTTGCGGTTTTTATCCGAAATTATAAAACGGTAAAATGGGGAATCTATCGGTAAAGTGTTGTTAGATAAGAAACAGACTTTGAAAAAAGAAAATTTTACTTCTCAATGTCTTCATAAACTAGATTTTGCTGTATAACTGTGCATTTTTTCATAATGAAACTGAAAATAAAAATATCGTATGGGAAATCATGGAAACTATCTGAAGATAAAGAAAATAATGGACTCATTGTATAAAAAATGCTGAAAGTAATTTGCAATTACCATGAGTATACCAATAACCATAAGAACAATAACTCATACAAAGATCAAGATGTAATCATAAATCTTGAAAGGGAAATCGAACCACAAGTGGAAAAAGGTATTGCAAAGAAGGCTCTCGTACATACAAGAGTGTAATAACTGTATAAACCACCAATACGTCAAAGGTCGAGCACAATTAGCATCTCTCCAAAGAACATAATTATAGTGTTACTGAGTCATAAATACGTTGGGTATATTCACGTAACTGCAGGGCCTCGCAGAAACAAAAGAACACAACAACTACACCCAGAGCGGGTTCTGCATATACATTCAAGAAAGTATTGGCTGTCATAATTTTTTTAGCATTTTTTAACTCACTTGTGCGTTACCCAACTTTAGAAGTCAGTGATTTGATATTATTGTAAATGGATTCAATTTGATTTTTGGACAACAATTATTTTCAACAAATAATATCCAACAATAATTGTGAACAACAACTAGTAGCCTAATCCTTCTACTAATTTTTGTCCATTCATTACAATTATACTTCAGATATATCAAAAAAAATATACAATTTTTACTAGCACATTTATTTACTCTCTACATAAGATTAATCAATAACGAATTATTCAGTATTTTGCAATCTATTAGATCATTCTTGAAATTTTTTCATTGTTATCTTAACTTTTCATTATTTCGCAACATCAGAATAATGGTTCTTTATTATCTCTTAAACTATATCAACTTTTGCAGTTGACTTCGATACTCCTCAAAACAGATTCGATTCATGCCTCCTCCTGATTATTTCAGAACATTGGAAAACTAGCCAGTATTCAGCAACTAGGAGACTTTGCAGAAATATATTTTGTGATTGCGGAAAATTAAAAAGATAAATCATTTTCACTATTTTGAAAATACTTACGTGTTCAGGAAGTATACAATACAATGTACTAAATACACACACATACAACATAGAAATATTGTGTTATTATCTTAAGTCAGAACTGATAGTCTCTTGAAAATAAGTGAAACGAATTGAGAACAAAGTATTACAAAATATTCAACTTCACAAATTGGTACTTTGTAATATTTTCCAAAATTTCAAAAAGTAGTGATCCAACCAGATATTTTTGTTACGGCAACTTCTGTTTTCAAAGTTACTGTAAATACCAATAATAGTGTTAACTTATGAAACAATATTCGTATATTCCAACAAACCAGTTTCTGTTTTACTCCCTCTGATTCATAAACAAATAAATAAGGAAATGAAATTAGAAGAGACGGTAGATGATAAAATCAAACAGATCCAAAAACTTCAATAAAACAAAAACCAATATTAAAAAAGATATTACTTTGTTATTTCTTGGAAAAGTTTCGATCATAATTTATAATGTTATATGATTGAGCGTTTGACGTGGAAAATGTTTCATTACTTTTTATTCGAACATTGATTTGAATTCAATTAATATATTCATTACAGTACCAACTATAGGGACGGAGAGGTGAAAGGTTGTGAATGGAATTCATTCATCAAAATCGTCCTACGCGTTCTGTTAGAACGATCCCTTCGCTGAAATGAGAAATTCAATTATTTGATAAAAAAGTTCAAGTGATGTTCATATTTGACCACTTTGACTAAAAAATCACCGATCAACTTACCGAGTATAACTGCCAGTAAAAAATTAGTTTTCCAAATATACGTCGGTATTCTCTACGTCAGTTAACAAGTATCAATTGAAAATATTTTACATTTTTCTGTGGAAACATTTTTCAAAATCAAAATTTTTTGCGATTTTCACAAAATTCAATCACACGATCTTAACATTGCTTATTTTTTTCTCTCTATCAATTACATCAATCAATATGACACACTGAAAGGAAGATGTAAATTAAACTTCAGAAAAACAATTATATAGATCAAAAGATTCTTAATGGATGATTTTGACTAACTGTTAAACTGATGAAAACCAAAATATTGGTGCCGAGAAACACATAAGCACATTCCGTAGATGAAATAAATCCACATGATTGAAGTAATATTTTCTAAATTCATCAAAAGAGATTATATATGTAGGCTAGTAGCCATATTTGCTGTCAATTTTTGTGATCACAGATAATTTATTAGTGATTTTCAAATGGATTCAAGCGATAAAGAAAGTGTGAATTGCAATCCAACAGAAATGAGTAAAGCAGCTGAGGATGCGAAATTGAGTTTATTGCCAAGTAAATTCAAAAAAATATACAACAAAATGTATGAAGAATTCGTGAGGTGGTGCAACTGGAATAATGTAAAAAAATAAGAACTACACAGAGAGTGTACTTCGCGCCTTATTCCATGCTGAAAGCTATTTTAAATGTACATGATAATAGAGATATCAGTAGATATGCAAGATTAATGACTTTTTATGAGTTAACTATAAGTACAATGGAAATATAGTCTCATGTTGGTGGTTGATGGATTCTCGGCTCGTAATGTGCACTCCTGTATAATTCAGATATATGTTTTCATAATTTTGCATTAACTGAAACCATCGGGATGTAGATTACTATCGATATAAGATTGAAATTCACTTTAGCGGCTGCTCAAACTTTTTATTGCCCGCCGGGCGATAAAGCAGCACGCGGGCGCTAAAGTACTACTTTACGCCCGCAAATCCGGGAGATATTTATATTCATTAACTGCTCAATTGGTTCGAGAGTTTTGGACTTCTTTTTTTATGAATTAGTTTTAACAGTGGCAGTAATTTTGATACCGCCATAGTTAATTTTCCTCCATCACTCGAAAGAGAGATACATTTCTTGCTACATGTCCTCACCTTCTTTGTCGCATATTTTCTTGTGAATTATACAGTTTTTTCGATGCAGGAATAAAAATGTTGGCAATAAACAAATCCCATAGCAACTCATGGCAGATTATATTATTGAAATGATTAAGAGTTGGTAATGTATTTTTAAATAATTATTCTCGAGTTGTTGATCAAAACATGTCCTACAGCATAATAAAATATGATATACCTGATAATGCATCCTCTGGATCTTTAACGTGTAGCTTGTACACTAATGACTGATTGTAATTGATCAGTCATCATAACTTGTTTAAAAAAATCCGTTTTTTTTTCTTTCCAAGAAACATATGAGAAGTCGGTCCAATCAAAAAGGATAAAAAATCATCACCTGTCTCCTACGTCCGTGTAACTATTCTATTGTTATTCACTCAATCCAAATTAAATTCATCTGCTCAGCCCGAGGCTTGGATTGCACTGCACACTATATAGGCAAGATATCATCATCCACGGCGAATCAAAATTTAATTGAAACAACAACTCTTGTATGGTAAATTAAAATTTTGTTATCTCACTGCATTAATTCTAGACATGTTCTGTTTGCATTAATGGGAATTAGGATATTAAAAACATAAAAGACGAAGAGTATCAGGCTAATAAACTTAATGTAGAGATGTCGTCAATAGACAATAAACAATTCTGATACGGGTGAAAGCAGCTTGTATCTGGAGCGATATAATGTGCCATCGACACGGTGAGCATGATTGCGCATAATACACTAGAAGGAGGATCAGAAAACGAGACGAGATGTATTCACGGTTTGGTACAGAGCTGGCATATATACTAGCATTTAGTTAACACAACCTTTATGCTTTCTTGTTGACAAAGGAAAAAAGGGAACAAAATACTTCCACTTAAATAAAATTGAAGTACTGAAAATTGTAATAATTGAACGGTAGTAAACAGGTACATTTGACGAATGACACAGATACCTTTCATATGTCAATCGCTGTATCAATCGCTGCCCTATTTACCTATGTGTGTGCGAAGGTAAAGCATCCAGATTTCCAAGTTGAAAAATAAAATTTTTTTTCTGATTCCTTCTTATAGGGTCTACTTCTGCATTGCTATATGGATAATGAGAAACCTCAAAAAATAAAAAGTGAAATTTGCAAATATAAAAATACCTAGAACCACGCAAAATAGGAGTGCTCATAAAAGACTTTCAGAATAATCTTAAGAAGAATTCATGTGAGATGAACACCTCTTGGTTTTCTAGAGTGACGGAAGGAAAATATGTTCTGGATAAATAATTATCCCGAATAAAATTCAAATCCTGTATCATTCACAGCTTTCCTAATTTCAATAAATGTCAACATATGTAATCTTTGAACATGAACCAGTTAACTATGAAAAAGTAGCTTTTGATAAATTCTTTTCAACAACTCTTGCCTCTAATGTTGGTCATTAGTGGATAATGACCTCATTATTTGCTACTGTCACCATAATTGTTTCTGTAATAATTAAATTTTTTTATGAAAATCAGAAATGACCAATTCACCAATAAACAACCGTATTACTGTTTTTTCACATGAGAAATTATATTTTTGATAAAATATGGAAAGCGTGAAGTTTTGTAGAGATATCAGTTCAGATTTCCATTGTTAAAAAAGTGTTGTTAAAAGATTTGAACCATACGGAAAAACAAATAATGAAAATTGTCAAACTATATACTTCTAATGAAAATCCTGAATGGTTCGATTTTTATTTTTCAATGTCGGTTTCAATGATTACGTTATCGTTGTTTTTCCAAATTGAAGTATGATCTTGGAATACTTCACCCTAAAAGTCTCCTAACACCCCATTCATTATTAATTTGATGTATTTGTACGAAGACGCCATCTATGGGATCGACAGGGAATTCAATCCTCGAACATTAAAAATAAAAGAGGCTCCCTAAGGCGGTCAGTTGTTAAGCCAAGCTTTGACATCGACCGCCAACGAGATTCAATCACTTAATCTAACTTATAACATACAATTTATAACTTTACTTTGTAACTCTGAGTTCTCGTGATGTTCTCTAATTATCCATCTTTTTCAATTTGCATTCAATCAGTTGTACACCACCGGATGCAAATTACCAGAACATCCTTCAAACCATAAATAAAAATCAGTCACTATTATCCTCAAGTCCATTTAAACATAATCAGAAAAGCTCCAGACATCCAGAAGATAACTTTGTGCACAAACTCCAACAAGTGAGATAAAGAGGTGTGGATGAAACAAGACTTACATCCAGACCCAGAACGGATCATAACTTCTTAAATAAATTACATACACAGTCATAAAGGAGGAATAAAACTCCGTTGCAGTGCACTGCCAGATGAGACGGCAGATATATCATATCTCCATAATGCACTCTGAGAATGGCAGAAGTAGATATTAATTCTTATGAAGATTGCCAGGCGGTTTATTGCTGAATACAAAAAGAGGAATGGTTGTAGAAGAAACATGTAGTGATATTTGAAATGACGCTGTATTAAATTGAAGTTTCGTTTGTCTTGTGGCGTTGCATTCAAGAGATTATTGCATAAAGATTATTACATTCACATATATGTTTTTTCAACTAGCATTATTAGGTTACTGATGATTATAACTGTGTATCTGATTAGCAGAGTTGGGTCGAATACAGGAAAAAAGGATCCGAATACCGGATACGGATACTTTCAATGTATCCGGATACTTTTCAAAAAATTACGGATACTTTCACCTAAAAATTTACTCGGATACAAGTATTCGGATACTTTTTAGAATACTTTTACGGATACTGTTATGGATAATTTTAGAGTTAGTTAAAATGGTGTTTTAATGTATACAAGTAAAAATACTAGGGATGAATATCAAAAACAAAAAGTGATAAAAAAAGATAGGAAATGAAAGAAACTCAAAAACCTGCTTATATTTATTTTGTAAATAAAGGATATTTCAGTGAAAACATATATTTTTAGCTTTCACGACATTGTTCGCTAGATGTGACATTTATATCTATAATAGTACTTTTGAGTTTGAATTTGCCTTCGTCAGTACCAATACCTCAAAGTGTTCATCACTTATATTTTTTCTCTTTGGCGTATCAATCATAGTTGCAAAAGAGAAATGTCTTTCTACTGATGCTGATGAAGGTAAGCATGTATTATACTTGAGTAACACTGTTTGTGTAATACTTGTAAGTTCGTTCTTTTGACTTCCAGATATCTTAATAATTCCAGCTGAATTTTTGTAGTTTTATTGCTACTTTCACTGGTACCCTCAGTACCCTGTTCGTTCATAGTACTACTACTGCCTACAGTGCCTACTTCTTGGTTATCTTGGGAATCCGTGAAATCAAAAAAGTCGTCCACATTTTGGTCCCAGCTTTCATCTGATTTGTTGTAAGATTCATATTCCATCTGTTTTTTTGCAACATTTATGATACATTTTTAATATATCCCAAAGATTTTTGAGGAGGAAAATACCATCAACAGTGAATATTGTATAGCGTTATTGAAGCGTTTGAAGGCCAGAATTGCGAAGAAATTGCCACATTTGGAAAAGATGAAAGTGCTGCTCCACAAAAAGAATGCACACAGTGTTGCAAATCAATGAAATTGATGCTAAAATTTCATGAAATCGGCTTCGATATGCTCTCGCATACACCATATTCACCAAATTTGGCTCCAAGCAACTACAGGCTGTAGGCAGACCGCAAAAAAATGTTCACCGATAAGAAACTTCGCTCGAATGAAGAGTTTTGTGCTGAAACTGAGGCCTTGTTTAAGGCAAAAGATAAATCGTTTTACAAAAGTGGTATTAAAATGTTTGTGTGGCTCTTGATGGTGACTACGTTGATGAATAAACTCAAGTTTGAACAAAAAACTGCGATTTTCTTCCTAGGCTGAGGACTTTTCAGTTTGGCCAGTTACCACACTGTCTTCCAACAGATCGAGTATTTGCAAATGATGACTCAAATGAGAATGACCTGTGGTAAGGCCTGTTAGACATCGTAATTCATCTCTACTGTAGTATACCAACTGTTTGGTATCAAGCTTCGGAGGTTGAATAAACGCTTTGGATTGAGCCAATCCTAAGCAATTATTCATGCTCCAGCCAGAAATCCATAAGTCTTCTTGCCATCCAGGTGTTCAATTTTTGTTTGGCAAAACCTGAAGCGATATCATTGACAGGTACTGGTCCAATGAAGCTGCTTGCAGCACTTTCCTCTGCAAGAGAGTCGGCAGCCTCATCGACTTTCAGACCAGTATGGCCAGGAATCCAGACCAGAAACAATCTATCAAGTCTTTCTATCGAGGAGAGTCATTGTCAGCAATTTGCTAACAATTTAAACGTTGTCCGGTAGGAGCCAAAATTTTCCAACGCCGCCTAACTGTCCGAGAATATTCCTATTGACTTGTGTATGAGGTTAGATTCTTCCAATCTCTCAGCACACAATTCAATAGCTTGAAATACAGTCATATAGGTTTCTAGGCAGGTTGATATCTCTGTCCTGAGTCTGAGACTGAAAACACATGCACCAGACAGAACCTGAAGGTATTTTTTGTCTATCTATGAACCAACAACTATCTGCTCTCAATATTTCCTTGTTCCCGAAGATCCAGTCCTCTCTATTCAGAAACAGTACTAGTTCGTAGTTGACAGTTGGAGGCATAAAGTTAGAGGTCATTCCCAGAATGCTGTGACATTCAGTGTTAACCAGCAGTCTGTTGAACTCTGCATTGAATTAATTTGTGTCATTGAAAATATGCAGAAGTCCATATGCAGTCCATCTAGCCTGTTTCTCCAGAAAAATGTGGAGAGGTGGTAGATTTAAATGTCCATGGCCACTGACGGTGTGGTACTGATGGCCGGACAAGCCTGATTCTGTAGATTCTGTAAGCCTGAGTCGTGTTCTGTAAAGCCTTCGGCTACCAGGCAATTGCTTCATAAGTGTTCATTGGTCTGACAATTATCACATAAATCCCTTGAATTTGTTTAGGACCTAAACCCCAATAGACAGAAAATTAGTAGATATTGGGTATCAGAACACGTAGTAATTGACATTAGAAACAATAGTAAAGTAAAACAATAAATAATACTAGGTTCGTCCTGCTATATATGGAAACATCAAAATGTAACATTCAGTTTTAATCATCTCCTGATAATGCTAACAGGATTCATTATCATTGTTCTAGTGCGTCAACTGTGTTTTTAATAAAAGTGTGTTATTTATTTCAAACTGAATTCTAATAATCAAATTCTGATATCCTTTCAGTTCTACAAATTAAAAACAATTTTTTGTAACTTTTTGATAAAGGAGGAAGTTAAGTACGAGCCTTTTCATGGTCAAGTTTTCGTTTTACTTCTTTATCTAACCTTCATTTCAACCTAAATGCGAATATAAAAATTATTTTTAGCAGATTTAATATATTTCGAGTAACTCATTTCATTTTTGAAGCAGAAGATTAAATTCTTTTGTAATTGATTTCAGATTTAAGATAATCGTAGCGTGATGCGATCTACTTATAAAATTTATTCAGTAGGAAGGTTTGTAGGTTTTTGTAATATCGGTTATTAGCTGTTGTCGTACCAACCTGGAATAGTAAAAGTAATTCTAGATTCTTTATTGATCACCAAGGTGGAAATAACACAAGGCAGTGTTGTAGGATCAAAAACTTAGTAAATCTCATATGAAATTGCTCAATATTTGGGTTTACGCAGAGCCAAACCACAACTGAAAAGTTCATGTCGTCCTTTTAGACATCTCGAAGACTTTCGACCGTTCATGACACGAAGGCCTTCTGCATAAGCTAGTTGCTTTCGACCTGCCTCGGGGACGAATCCCGTGTATTGGGTCATTCCTGAAAGACAGAACATTTCAGGTTAGAATAGAGGGATTTCTGTCTGACAACAAATAGATCTTCACCACACGGGGTTGTGCTCTCTCCCACGCTGTACTCATTTTACACCAACGACCTTTCGGGGTCTGAGCGTGGGAAAATATATCTATACGCCAACGACACGGCTCTCCTCTCATCTTCCATGGGTCGGAAGCTTGTTATGGTCTACATGCCACGTACATTGGACGACCTCGAGCGCTGGTACCTTGAATAGAAGATCCAAGTGAACCCGGAAAAGACTCGGGCGATAACCATTGGAAGAACGATATCTTCTCTGGCCAGAAGTGTGAGGATCTCTGGAAGGGACAGGCGCGGTAAAGTACCTCGGTCTTCTGATAGACCGTAGGCTTAAATGAAAGGTCAAGGGACGGGTAGTCAGTCTGTACCCTCTGATCAACAGAAGATCTAAAATGAGCCTTAAAAACAAAATTACCATCTACAACACGATGTTCAAGCCTGTCATCATGTATGCTTCAGATGTCTGGGGACAAGCGGCTCCGTCAAACATCTCTATCCTGGAGAGATTACAAAATAAGCTAATACGGATGATTGTGAATGCTCCTTGGTTCATGCGGAATGAAGCCTTCCACAGAGATTTGCAGCTGCCTTCCATTCAGCAGTCCATTCAGTCGAGGAGTCGTCGAGTTCTTGTTAACACGGAAACCCACGATAACCCGTTAGTTAGGGAAGCTATAGATTATGCTGTAGACGACCTCTCCCGATGTAGAAGGTCCCGACACTCTGTCGAATGAGGCCCTCATATCACCCGTTAACGGATGAACAAATTTTTCATCCATCCCACCCCAGCCAGGTAGGGGTACCCCGTAAAGGACGGATAAAAGGGTAAGTGAGCTAGGCTCCAACTTGATTGAACTGAGGATGAACTTGGTATTTGGGTTCATCTAATCCTCAATAATACGTAGGTCACTGCTACAGAAAAACTTGTGCAACTCTACAAAGTAGATAATGCAGGTGATAATTAAAAAAAAAACATAGTGATTGGAAATCGAGCTCGTTGGCGAATGATACGGTGATTATTTATACTCTAGTGAAACTCAAATAGATACCAAAATTTTACAGTTACAGTTTTATAGTACAATATTATTATTATTAATTGGCGCTTAACAAAATAGTTGAAATAATTTTGATATAAGTTAATGTATAATAAACATTAAACAATTTTTTGGGGGACTTATTTTCTTCACTTCATCTCATGGAACGGTAAAAAAAGTATCGAATAGTATATTTCATTTCACTTAAGATACTATTTTTTTCATGAATACAGCCCCACAAAAGTCGATAAAATAATAAAAATTCAACATTCATCATGGTTTTATTTTTTCCACAATATAAATACTTCTGAATGAATCAGAGTTATTCACATAGAAACAGAACTAAAAGTCCGAAATGTAGATGATACACAGAAAATAGAACTAAGTATAAAATAAAAACTAACTTTACTTTTACATTTTTTTACGGAATTCCAAACATCTCATTGTAGGCATATTGACTCATTCAAAATATTAGTATTGCCACAGAAATAAAAAATTGGAGAAAAATTAATGCTGTTGATACTTCAAAATAATTCAAAAAAACCAAGACCATTGCTACGGAGAAAAATCTTCAGGCCAGGATAATTCGGGAAGCAATCAAAATTGAAAAACGCCCCAACTACCCTAACAAGCGAGATGATTCGCAGAGACTACTACAAACATGGAGGACATTGTTGTCACGCAAGATACCTGAAAATAACCCAGGTATTCGGTCAGGCAAACCAGATACCTGCTACAACAACATAAATATGGATCCCGAACAACAGAGTGACCAGTACGAACTTAGAGTGGAACACAACAAACATAGAAATAGTAATGAGACTTGGGGACGAGGGAGATTACGATCTCGTCCTCGAGTCATGTAAGTACAAATCTAAGTGTTTCTTGAAAATGGCTCCAAAGCAGGAGCCGAAACGTCGAAACGATGAATATTACAAATGCGGTTCAACCCGGAGACACGGAACCTTTCATTTGTGTATAATTATAGAGAAACCCAACAATTATACAGGGCCGTAATTTTAAAGGGAATAATTCACATAATTATAATCGAATATTACCGGAACATCCCGAAATATAAAATTGAATTTAATTTCTCAGTATCAAGTGATCGTCTCTTATCATTTACGTTTATATATA